>LDEV01002207.1:18038-92829 GCA_001014755.1 Blastomyces silverae
CAGTATCCTGGAAGCAGGAGCCGTCGGGCTTCGGCATTGGCCAAAAGAAGTAGTAGATGTCAGAAAAGCATGCTCGAAATTTGGCGTTCTTTGTTCTTGCAGGCCGTTTGGTGTTTGCGCGATAGCCAACGGTTAATATCGCGGTCCATAACTTCGTTTAGCCCAGGACTATGCAGCAATATCGCGTTGTACATGTACACGTACCTGTACAATGTCCGAAGCATTTGTAAAGGGCTCCCGTTATGCAGCGACGTTGTGTTTCGTGTCACCCATTGGTAGCTGCAACTTCGGCGAGATTTCTATTCCGGCGATTTAAATGTATATTTCGCTGGGCCCCCCCCGCGGTTTTGGACGGAAAAATGGTCTGGCCTAGACTTATATAAAGCGTTGAACAAAAACTGTACGTACGCTCTAGGGGTTGCTCCCCCCTTGCTGCTATCGATCCTTTGTCTGAAATTTCCAAAAAGGCATACTGAACAGAGAGTCAGGTCATTTCTACGATGCGCGAGCTATTGAATCATGTACCGGATATCGTTAGAGGTCTGTCAACTCATTTGTTAGTTATTACTCCACCGTTGCAGCGGATGACGCGGTTAAAATGCGACAGGGGTACTTTCTGAGTGAGATTTGGCACCGAAGTACGACAGGAAAACGACGTACTGCGCAAAAACAACAACAATATTGCCCCTACGGCCGATACATACATCGAGGTTTAATAATAGTAAACCGTTGAACGTGGCTCAGTTTCCGGAGAATTCTTTAGTTTGCTGCGCATGTGGATGGGAGATCGACAGTTCGGACGTTGTGATGTGGTGATCAGTGAAAAATTGACATCATTGATGAGGCGGTCTCATCCAGGGCTAGGTATTAAATCCACGGTGGTTCTAGCAACACGCCCTTGCTGTTGAAATGGAGCTTGTCGCCACAATGATATCTGGCACCTGAAAATGTCACTATACCAGGGGGTGTGGCTCTTCAATGCCAAAAACTGGACCATGCCGCGTTGCTAACTCCATCTTGGCTGAAGCCATGTTGACCTCGGCCAAGTCCGCTCCTAGAAAAACCTTTAGCGTGATGTGAACATATGGACGGTGGTACTCCGTAACTGTGAAGATGTTTGCATGAAGAAGTTGCCAGCGCTTCCGCTTCATCCTCGCATGGGGAGAGGTTCGTAACTGGGTATGAAGCCGAAAGCCCCAACGACGCAAACCGATTCCGAAGGTGGCCGACTTGGAAGATATCAATTCATCAAGAATGCACCATCCACCCCGCCCTCGATAGGCAGTTTTGAAGCGTGAAACCCTGTGGGGGTGTGACTTGGCCCGGATTTCCTAACGGCATTGGTAACGAAAGCCGTGGCCAATATAGAGCCCGTATTCTTGGCCTGGCACCGTTCATGGCTATTTTCCAGTTTCCGCGAAATCCATCGAAAATAATTATTGACTATTAAGTCAACCAAGAGAGCGGTGTTGTGCGCCATGAAGGACCAGTTGAATAACAGATACGCGCGTTTCGCGCATGGAGCCGCCTCTTTCTTCAAACGACAGGACATTGCGACCTGCAACAGAGCAGAGCGTGTTTTGGCTATTTTCCGGCCGTGATAAATCGGGTATTAGGTAAAAAACACACGCGCGATTGTGCATGGAATAATGAAAGCTAATCCCCGGGTTCAACCCGGAGTGACAAGGGTCAGAAGGATATTTCCCCACTGTAGCGATCAATCCTTGTCGGTGCCATCTTTACAACCCTCAAAATAAACTACTCTGTATCGCCACTAAACTGCCTAGTAGGAGCATTGAGGTGCGTGGCCACCTGGTGTACGCCGTATGGATCGGCTGCAAGTTCCGTTAGGAGGGCCTATATTATGCTGTGTACGGAGTACTCCGTATATAAATATATTCGGCCTTCCCACTTTTAAAAACAGGTAGAATCGACCTTAAACTCCTCGTATCTCAAACATCAACCCTGGATAAAATTGGCAATGATATAAAAATAATATAAAACGCACCATTACGACCTTTTTCCTTTCTTGGACAAGATTTGATCGCAACTGCAATGAACGGGATTGAGGGTTATGCTGCAGCCAATGGTGGTCCGAGTCGTACTCGGATGGCGCCCGTGAAAGTGCTGTGCCTTGGCCCTCCAAGAGCAGGGGCAAATTGTGCGTTAAGATCGTACTGTCGAATGTGATTGTGTGCTAACGGAGTCTCTTCTGCGCAGCGATCCAAGCCGCCCTAGGGATGCTGGGATATCATGACACTTACTATTTTACGTCATCTGTCAATGACCGAACACGGGATACACAAACATGGCTCGAAGCATTTGACGCAGTATTTGAAGGGAAAGGGACCTTCAAGAAGGGGGATTTTGATCGTTTATTCGAAGGCTGCCAGGTGAGAAGCAGAGATCACCATGGAACGCTTTGGTTTTGATGCCCATCTGACACTGACCTGCTTCGTAACTAGGCTGTTGTTGGACGCCCGTGTTGTGCGTTTGCTCCACACTTGATTAAGGCATACCCGGAGGCAAAGGTAATCCTGAACACGCGTGATGTTGATGAATGGTACATGTAAGTAACCGCTCGGTTCCTTTTCCTGCTATCAAAGGCGCGTCTCCAGAGAGGCCTTTGGCGTTTAGAAGACATTATTGACTTCCCGTAACCAGGTCATGGGCCAAGCTCATCAAAGCGAGGATGGCCCAAGCACAAGAACAAAGTAAAGAGAATCCTGATATTGAAGATCCGCAGACAGTGGCCGCCAAAATGTTGAGGGATAAAATTTTATATGCTTTCTTTAGAGGCGATTTCTTAAATACGGCAAAGGCGGCATTCAAGGCCCATTTCAATGAAATCTGCGAGCTCGTACCAAAAGACCAGCTGTTGATATATGATATCAAGGAAGGATGGAATCCTCTGTGTGAATTCCTTGGGAAACCTGTTCCCTCCGAGCCATTCCCCGGACATGATAGTTTAGAAGTTTTCGGAGAAAAGGCGCCCTGCCAGGCCAGGGGCGTAGCAGGGGAACTGAAGCCGCTCCACCACGCCGTCGTGGCCGTTCCAAAGGGAGCTGGTGTTGAAGCTTGGAACTAGTCTGGTGTGAGAATCGCTGTATGAATAGTTACCTGTTTTTATGATGTGACAAAAGTTGAGTTTCCTGGCTATTTCTGCATCTAGTTCTATTGACAAAGCGCGTCTCTTCACCGGCTAGTTTGGCTAAATGTTGTTAAACTAGGTAGAATTATTAGTCGCTGCAGGATAGATACGTGACAGAAGGTTGGAATAATGAATCTATTTATCTCGATCTTACCAGGAACACATCTCCAGCATATTGAATATGGAGGCGAGATTGTCGGCTGTTGCTTACAGCTGAGTACGGCAGCCTATAGTGACATTTGGGTCAAAGGGGTTTTTTGAAGTTTTTTATAAGTTACTAGCGTTAACGTTACAGTGAGTACACATCTATCATAGTTATTGTATTTATAATCAAGCTCTCTTTCCTGAGGACTATACTCTAGTGATCTCTGAGCTCTGAACATCTTCAGCTCTACTCCACAGTAACCTCTGAACATTCTCATCTCTATACACTCTCAGCTCTAATAATCTCTAGATATCGTTAGTTCTAGTGATCATTCTCAGCTCTAATAATTTCACCGAGAGTGCTCAGAGATCACTACTAACTAGAGCTGAAGATATCTAAGAATAGAGCGGAGAGTGTTTAGAGATCACTAGAGCTGATGTCATAATATAGAGTCTGTTAGACTCTGAGCTCTAGTCACTAGACTAAAAAGATCATAAGACAGCTGACTTCTTATCAGTATATTCAGCACTCATTCTTATAGTACTGACTTCTGAGTCTGACTCTCTGACTCTGAGATCTACTGTTACAGCTGAGAGTACTCTGTAGAGCTGAGAATATCAAGATTAACTAGTAATCTATTCAATATATACTAAGCTATATATAATAATACACTAATCTAATTAGGTCTAGTGAAATTGATCTGATATTGATTTTTATTGAGATGTGTCTGTACATATATCTTGAATATGACGTGGAATTAATTACAGTGAAAAACATAAAAAAACTCATTTGACTCAAATGTCACCATAGGCTGCCGTACTGAGGAATGAGGTTTGCCGAAAATGCAGCTTGGATCGGCGCCGAGGTCCAACAGGGTTCGGCTCATTAATTGCATGGATTGATCCCGCAACTCAATGCCCGACACATGAACTTCGACATCATCAAACAATAATATTAAACAACACATTTGCATGGAATAGACAGTGCATTCCTTGTTTTGATATATTGTGTTTTTCTGGTTCTTTTAGTGACTTGCCCACCAATCCCCCCTCCCAAATAACTACCGCCACGGGAGACGCATCATGACGTACCGAAACCTCACTCTTTCGCGCATCCCGAACACCCCGTCCAACTCACCGACTGCAAAGGACGATCCGCAAATATACCTGATTACTCTCCAAAAGGCTCCTGAGAATCGCATTGCGACCGCCTTTGCGCAGGAGATTATCCGCGCTTTGCGAGATGTGGAGCGCATGGTTGAGGCTGCCGGGAAGGACGAGCAAGGGGCTGGGGTAGGGGCGGCGGTGATCATACGGGGGGAGGGGGAGAAGTTTTGGAGTACGGTTAGTGCCTTTTTAGGTGGAATTTGGAATGGAATGGCTGAAGAATTGCGGTTCTTGTTTATTTTGAAATATGCGTTATGGATTGTTTGATTTAGCAATATCTGCCTGCTTTGAAAGTTTTGCGATTTAGCACTATGGAGGATTCTAACTTAAGCGAACTGCATTTGTTGATTTCAATAGGGCTTGGACCTGGATGAAGCAGAGCGGAATCCTTTCTCAAATACAGACGGCTACTTTCCGGTTGGTTCACCTCCCTAGCCAGCACCGTACACGGTGATGAGTATGAGATACTCCCCCGACTAATACTATATTCGATGCCAGCTCCTACACACACTTCTTGACTACCCATACCCAACAATAGCCCTGCTGAACGGGCATACATTTGGTGGAGCGTGTCCACTAGCTCTTGCGCACGATTATCGAATCATGAACTCTCGCCGTGGGTTTTTCTCCATGCCACCCGTCAACATCGGCGTCCACTTTCCTGGAATCGGAACCCTGGCACAACTGAAACTCCGTCCCGAAGTTGCGCGAAGGATGTTGCTAGAAGCACATAAATGGACAGGAAAAGAGGCGCTGGCAGACGGAATTGTAGATCAAATAGCCGAACCGGGGGATATGCTGGATGCCGCCATTGAAATAGCGCGAAAATGGGCACCCAAGGCGAAAATGGGAGTGTATGCCGTGTTGCGACAGGAACTATGGGGCGAAGCTGCTCGGATCTTCCAAAGCATCAGCTACGTCCATCACCGCAGGACCGTTTTGCCTCCCAAGGTGAAAATCTGACCCCATGTTACATATGTATTATAATATATCCCACACCAGAAATATATTGCCAGATTATGCACAAATGATGCTCACAACCGTTCGTTTCCAATCACATTCTACGAAATGTGTTGCCTGATGCACTTCTGCGATCCTTTGAGTGTTTCGAAGATCCAGTGCTTTCAGGAACAATTGCCGGCTTGGAGCGAGATTTTGGTTGTGGGGCAAATGTGACTGTCTTTTCTCCAACTGCAGTATTCTTGGACGGGCGTTCTTTTGTTCGTGACTTGTGTACCCTTGACTCAAAGGACCTATCACGCACTTGAGTAGTTTTGGTTGACGATGATACTTGCATTCGTGGAGGACGCTTGGTCTTTCTGTAGGAGACTGTAGATATGCGGCCAGACGTTTTGGCTTTGGCCGGCTTTTCATCTTCGCTCGACTCATCCTCGGAGCTAGATTTAGGCACCTCATCGATAGCCTCCTCTTCGACAGCAGTTAACCCTCTCTCCGGTCTGGGGTCAGTAGTGGTAACCGCAGTGCTTGGGTTTAAATCACGGAATTCCCTCGATGTCTCATCTACAGCGAAGTCTTCATCCTCGAACAGCTTAGCAAATCGAGAATCGGTAAGTAGGTTGTCGGGGCGGCTAGCTTGAGAAGGCTCAGCTTCCGCGGCATCGGCCATTTCCTCATCACCGCCACGCTCCAGAACACGCTGAGCTCGTCGTCGCTCATTCCGGTCTTCTCTCTCAAGAAGCTTCTCCGCAAGTTTCTTATTCACCTTCACCGAGACCTTCTTTTTGCCCCGGATCCGACTTTCGCGTTCTTGATCGATTTTCTCCTTCACCCGTTTCGCTCTTTCTTCTTCCCAAACGAACGGATTGGAAATTAACCGCGCCTCCTCGTATAATCTCTGCGCAACGAAGTATCCATGCATGTAGGGCCGTAAAAGCGTGGTTCTGCCAATCAAATGATCCAGATTGAGACTCCGTAGTTGTGGGACTGTCAAGAACTTAAAATTATCATAAACAGAGCCAGCTTGGCCAGCAAAGGCTTGAGGATCATTGGGATCCTCAGCCATTTCCTCCACAATGTTATCTAGGAACGCACACCATTGCGGGGCGGGCCCGAGCTGGGGAATAAAGAATGCGTGTTGCTGTCGCCCTTCGTTGGCAGTTAGAATCATACCGCTGTCTTTACACCAGGCCACGCTATTTATATCAACTGCCGGTTCCACGGAGGTCCAAGGCTTTCCATCCCGAGCGTCCCATATCTTTATAATCCGCTTATCTGAAGTGAGGATCTTGGGTTCCAAGGTTTGTTCTCGCGTTGCAATCGATGGAGTGAGGAAATTAATGGTGTGGATGGGATATCCGTATCCTTGGTCCTTTTTCAAGAGCGGTGTAGGGGACCGGAGGTCGAACAGGTGCACAAGGCCTTGGGAAGACCCAGTAGCGAGCGTAAGTCCAGACCGATTGAATTCAAGGGCAGTGATCTCCGATTTAGTATCGCTAAGCTGGGAGTCCGATGGTGGGACCAAAATGCCTGCCCTGGCTCTAGCTCTCGGATCCCATAGCTCCACAGTTCCAATGGATGTGCCAAACGCGAGAAGGTTATGACTTTCTTCAGCGATTGCTGCGGTGTTCACGCTCCCAGTGTTGATTCCTCCTTGCAGGGCTCCCCCACCGGCAGACGAAAAATCATCACCACCAACCTCAACTTCATACGCTTTCATGTACCGCCCTTGTTCTAAATTCAGCCTATACACTTCACCCATGCCATCTTGATTAACACCGACGGATGGTATGAGCGCTTCGGCCGATTGTCTGTCGTATACCAAGTCACGGCCATACCTAGGCAATCGGGTGGTGTAGTGGCAACCTGAGGGTGTATGAAACTCTAATGATCGATCGGCCTGCAGGTGCAAGGATTTTGAATAATCCGACGACAATAATAGAAATGTGGTATTCAAGGAAACGGTGTGACGAGCAAAGGAGAGCGATAAATGTGGTAGATAATGTGTATGTATCTGCGGCTTGTATGTGCCTGTTGATGCTATAATCAGCGAAATTGGACTTTGCGTAAATAGAAAACCCAGAGCCTACCGGTACTCATAACCCATTGGCCATCCTCACTAACACGGATACATTGGCTGGCTTCCTCGAACTCGAAGTCTTGGAGAAGCTCAACCCTGTTGGCGTATTCTGGGTCGTTCTTGAGGCTTCGCTTCCGTTTTCTGGCAAGCCATTCGGGGAGCGGTCTGGCGGTTGAGGAACCGGATATAGTGTACACAGGGACACTGGAGGAATTTGACAGCTTCATAGCTGCAAGATTTTGAATGGTTCCTCCAAATCCACGAGATGTCGAGGAGATTTATTTCAAGTATCAAAAAAATCCGCAATTTCGATTGTTAACTAAAAAAAAAAAGTTAAGAATTATATTGTTTGACCTAGAGGCAAACACGCCAAGAGATCCACTTGTTTGCTCACGTGGAGAACTAGCCCGATTTGGCTGCGGCTCCCCCGGGCGCCAAGCTTTGATGCTCTGGGGAATCTCCGTTCAATATCAAACTCGCGCTCGGGATGGCGTTGTTGGGTCTATAGAAGAAATGGACCACGTTCAAGGCCACCTCTTCTATTGCATAGGATTTCCACATGCAATATGTCCGTTACCAGTCCCATATAAAGCCTGCCTCTATCGTCACTTCAACTTTGCGCGGCTTGGCATCCTTTGTCCAAAATATCCAACAAACGAACACGACAGGCCAGATCTGTATAGATCGCCGCCTAACCCAGCAGAGCATTTGACCCTGAACCTAGTGTATGCATGGTTATCATACTTTCGATATGCATCTTGACCTAGTGGTATTACTCCACAGAAGCCTTTCTATGCCATTGGCCAACTGAAGGTTTTCCCTAACGTCTCCAGAGACTTGCCCCTCATGGATTTCCCAGCAGGTGCGCTCACCAACTTCCGAGTTATTGTAAGTCAAACCGTACACTGCGCCTGTTGTTCTGTGTTTACTAATAGGTACGGGAAGGACGGCTTCTTCGATATATTCTGGAGAATCTACTCCATAGTAGCACCGGAATCGGACGGGTCACAGTTCGGGCCATTGGAAAGCTCAACTCTAAGGAACTCAACCGAAATCTGGAGTTCCTTGTTTGCCTTGCGAAACGCAGGCTGTCTTGTTTCACAGTTGGCTAATAGGCCCGAATTATGGATATTTTCCGCCAACCCAGAATTTGATACCCTGGCGCGGGCGTCAGGGAACCAACAGCCTCACGAGGATCTGATTGTTGCTGGGGACGCAACCTTCTTAAGTATAGTTTCCATATCTATTGCGTTTTACATATGACACACACTAATTTATGAATTAGACGTCGCATCTGGTGTTAACACAGCAGCGGAGATCAAACAGCATCTGCTATCTGGTCCTGATTCCAGCATTTTTAACGGTGCGGCAACGCAGAATAGGTTATCGCCCCACGTCGGTGAATATTCACAATTGCAAAGCCTTGCAACTTATTCTGCTTTCTATGAGGCTCTTTTATCTGCTATTTCCAAAACTGTCACCCTCCAATTCACAAAACAACAAAAGGTAATTCCACTTGGGACTCGAACTCTCTATGCTTCTCTCAATGAGAACGAGTATCAAAGCGGAGACGATTCACCTTTTGCGCGAAAGTCTACACCATTTCTTTCCACCCTTGATATAAACCTGACATCTAAAGGTAGACTCGTTATCTCCCTTAGCACTCTCCCGCAGCCCGGGTTGGAGCAGTTACATCATGATTCAGAATCTGATATAATTGCTACCCGCCTGAACGATGATGTCTGGCTAGCGCCTTCAGGGACACTGGGTAGGCTCACGTCGACTAGCGAATATCAATCGAGTCTATCAAACCTGGTTTCTCCAGATCCTGTCGGAACCACTCCCCACCATGCTGAACTGCCAGCTGACAAAATAAATGCTAATAAACGAGAATGGAAGAGAAGTGTGTCTGAATGGCTCGAAATGTTTGGCCTGCACCTAAACAACCCGGAATCGGAGTTTTGGGTTGAAGTCGAAGTTAACGTATTAGATCGACCGTTTTATGACCTGTTTTCCAAATCAGTGTTGAATCACCAAAAATCGTCTCCTTTTATCCGAATTTTATGGCCAGGAAGACTATGTTTCACTAGGTCACGGTCAAAGATGACCGCCCCTGCCAATCCCACTGAGTTCTTCTCCGGCCAATCTGAGAGCCCATTGCAATTCGCGGAAAGATGGGTCAAAGAGGCTTGTCGGATTAGCCAACCAATCGATAAACATAAATCCTCGGACGATCAAAGTGAGCTCGAAAACCAACAACTCAAACGCTCAGAACCATCACCCCTGAGGCTTGACCGTTCAGACATGCCAGAGAGCTTAGCAAGAGCTATTAACCTGCCAGAAGCACAGCTTGCGAGTGCTGTGTATCCCACCCCACCAGGTGGTGCACTCGCCCAAAATATGGGAGCAGGCATCGTATCTGAGAGGCTTGGAACATCTACCGTTGATACATTGAATTACGCACCTACCCAAACTGAATCAATCTATAACGAGGCGGGTGGGCCTACAACATATTTTCGTGGGAATTCAGAGATTTTGCCAACCGCCTTGGACCCGGCATCATCCGAACTTGGAATTGGATCGGGTCTTTATGATACTGCAGCTGACGAAGAATTTTTTGGGGATATGGATGTCGCGAACTTCGACACCAAGGGCATCACCGAGGCTGATTTTAACTTTTTCGATGAACCCGACTTTACTGGACTGACCGACAATCTTGATATGCAAATCGAGGAACCAGAGATAGCGCAACAACATGCCGAATCGAACTTAGCTACACCATATAATTCTAATACCGCAATGTCGATAGCAGAACCTAACCAATCAAACACTAATCAAGATCACCTTATAACTACTAAAAACGGGAATGGGAGAATCAAACACTCTGCTGTCAGCCCCTTGAATACAACCGCAGCTGAGGGCCAAATATCCGAGGGAATTACTCAGTTCAGTCAGCTTATTCCAACAGATGGCCTCAGGAGGCGGCCAATGAGTCCGCCTCTTAGCCCGGTTCAAATCAAAAAGATTTTGTCTCCTGACGTATCGTCACCTCTACCATCGAAACCCTTGAATTCAAAGATCTCTAAATCATGTCCAGCGAAGAATCAGTATAGTCCCGTCATATTTCAGCCGACACTGTGGTCCTCGGACAAAAAATATAGAATGGATGGAAGATTTTGGTTCACCCCCGGAAGACAACATATAACACCCAACTTGCGAAGCTATCCATCTGATATCCCAACGATAGGCTTTCCACAAAAAGGAAAGAATGCCAGGCCGAAACCTCCGTCAATCCATACATCCTCTGGCCCTCTTGTCTCTGATAACGCCCCGGAGATTGACCTACAATCCCCATCAACATCATCCTATGACTCAAGCGACGATGACAGCGACACAGATCGTGGATCGAACGCAAGTTCACCGCATATTATTCAATTTCATTCGAAGAGAATGCGCCATTATGAAGGTGGTGGAAATTCTACGCCGTCACATTTAGAAAGACTTACACAAGCTTCTGATGTAGAAAACGGGCCCCTTAATGAACATCAACTCGCGTTATTAAGTATTTTCCTGTCCGGAGCAGTCGACTGGCCATTAGCAGGATACTTTTCCAGAAAACAAAACGATGTGTTTCCAGTGTTTTCGCGAAGAGAAGATCTCCTCCAGACAGCGCAGCTGGTTGTTGACCAAATTACTCAATCTAGCTTCTGTCATATCCACAATGATTTACATATGCCTGAATGGGTGGACTGGGACGATGTACTGTCACAAAGTTTATTTGATAACACCGATGGCTTGGGCCAGATGTCTAAATTGGATTTGAGAAGTTACGCAACTTTGGAAGACGGCCCTAATCCGCGGAAAGAAGTGCCATCTATCAGGCCGAGTATTTCCGGTTCTATATGCAAGATATACTCCCCTCATGTTAAAGTCCACCGCGGAAACAGCTATTTGGAAATTTTACCACCTGCCATTGGCTTCTGGGAGACATTTGGACTAGAGCCACTCCAAGGGGAAAAGAATATCATACCCTTTTGTATATACCCCCCAAATGTCACCGAGGCAGCGGATGCATTCATGGAGAGATTGAGCCAGGTATATTCTAGCGGCAATTTTGGAAGCCATTCTCGCCCGAACAAGGCCGACGGACTAGTCCCATGGAGTCTAAATGCTGCAAGTGACCAGGATTACGCTTCCCTCATGCATGCATTAAATGTCTCCTGCGAAATCCTTGGTAAGGGTACAATCTTCCTCGCATAATGCCGGCGTTATCTAACTGTTTTTCTAGGAAGCGCTTTATCAAACATATCAGCAACTGACGAAAATGTGGTGATATACATCATAAATCCTTTCGTCTATGATGCGGCTATCGTAGATATTTGTTCGGCATTTTTACGATTATTTCACAAATATGTTGGTGATGCTGACAGGCAGCACACTCGACGTCTCAATGAGCTTGTTCTTCAGATAATTCCATTGGAATTCATCGCGTCGCCTGACTCCTTAGCTGTGCCCACTCAGACAGATTATCTCCGCTTGGCACTTGAGGTTTATTCTCGCTGCCCACCAAAAGATAGATCTTCGGACTGGTTGGGATGCGCTCCTCCTCTCGTGCTTGCGGACCCCGTCCCCAAAGTGGTGCCGTTTCGACTGGCGCCGGAATCCATAACGCCGTTAGAAGAAGCCAAATGCCTCCATGTTGCTTACTCACAAAGTGTCGACCAACGTTGGATAACGGCGGCATGGACAGATAATAGTGGTCGGCACCAAACCGCTCTTTCGTATTGTCTTCGAGAGCGCAATTCTCTAGTCTCCAGACCTATATCAGAAATCCGAACACAAATTTGGGAGACGACAAAGGATATTATGGACATGTCATCTTCACATTGGCGGTTGATCATTGTGAAAGATGAACCAGCCGATTCTGAAGAAGTTGATAGTAAGGATCCCGTCTACACAATCACACAATATACATTGGTCGCTAACTCAAAGTTCTATAAGTGTGGAAATCTCTACTGGATCAGTACAATCGCCACAAAGCCATCAAAGTCGAATTAGGCATCGTCAGCGTCAACACAAAACCCGGCCTATCTCTCAGGCTCCCATCGTCCCCACTCCAATTCAGCGCTCTAAGCCAACAACCAACCCAGAATGGCCTGTCAACTGTAACACCAGGATCTACGCCCCGACCTGTACCGTCTCCTGATCCATCAGGCCCTGCAGCCACTCCTCCAACAGCAAGTACGCCCATTTTCGGGGACCAGCGGCAAGCGACCCCACCACACCAACAACCACAACAGCTATCCACAGATGCAGACCAAGATACGATTCTCATCGACAAATCAGACGAGACCTGGGGCGTAACACTCTCCCACAGACTCAACAACTCCTATTCCCTCACGAAATACCAACCCGCGCTTGCAAGCGGGTACCTCCTCCGGCGTTCAGGGACCAGCGACACGGACGGACAGGCGGTAATGACTGTTAATGTAATTTACACCAATTCACGACGACCGATCGACCATTTGTTGAAGGATATCCTGCGTATGTATAGAGAACTCATAACTCTAGCGAGGGTGAGGGGTATTGTTCATGTTCAAGGAAATTTATCACTACCCTGGCATATCATGACGGCGGTCAAGGGGCAGGAGGTGTTGTCTTATACCTTGTAGTTTGGGATGTTCTATGTCTTTTTTGATATCCTTTTGTATTTCTGGAGTATTTATTTTCTATTTCATGGGCTTCTCTTTTGTGCTATTTCCTATGTGTTTTTAATGGCATTATTCTTCTTAAATTTCTGAACTATCTAGTTTTACCGATAGGTTGGTTCCTTTTCTCGGGTTGAATTTTATTTTTTATAGATATTCTTTTCTTTTCTGTGTTAGTATAGTACAATTGGGGGTTTGGGTGCGCGCCTAAGAATTGATGTTCAAAGCTCAGTTTACTATATTATTCCCTATTTTACCTATTTATCATGCCTTCGCTTCCGATTTTGAACTGATAAGTTCCCATTCCTCTAGCTCATGTCCTAGATCAACCTAGGAGCCCAATAGAAATTTTCCATCCCTTGTATGCCCAATACGCCTGTTAAACTACCGTAGTGCTTTTGAGAACGGTTGTAATTTTAGGACTCTGGAGGTGTCCCAATATACATATAATTATCTGCATCGATGTTCATAAAGGTAGGCTTTAATTTCAGAGCCAAGAGGCTCTCGATGGCGGAACCATACTTGATGAGCTTATCCTCCCGCCACGCGGTCTGAATTATTCCAATGCCGAACGGAATGTCTGCAAGATGAGTGTTAGAACAGGGCCGTTCGTGATTTCGCTTACGATAAACATCGGAACAAGGATAAAATAACTGGTAAATAGGAAAAAACTCAGATCTTACCGCTCTCGCCGGTAGCGATGCCAACGGGAATCGTGATCATCGGGTATCCTGTACATAGGGGTTAGATAAAAAAAAACTGGGACGAAAACTCAACCTAGCAAAGGCACATGGGGATGGAGGGATCCATAAATACCAGCTTTGGCAGCTACTTGACATCCAACACCGCTATCAGCTTGAAGCGGGACTAGTAACCCATCAAGCTGCCGGCCATCATCACTCCTTGACAAAGCTGCATCAATGCCTTCTTCTCGCGATTTTCGACGGATATAGGCCAGGGCATCGTGATAGGTCTCGTCCATGACGCCTTCGGTTTCCAAACTCATTTCGAAGCTGTCCTGTCCAGATGGCCATGCAGGATGTACACCTGGGCGCCCGCCTTCTTTCTCGGCGTGCGTCGCATTGTACTTGACCACATCGTCTAAACTTCTGATATGGTTGGGGTTGGCAGCGAGGTTGCTGAGATAGGTCTTCAAATCATTGTAAAATTCCGTCTTCACTACAGTGAATTCCGATTGCTCTGGGTGGCCCTGCTTGGTGGGATAGTCCCTATTTTGTTTGGATATTTATTTGTTAGAATAGGGTCCAGCTGGACCGGAAAACAAAGGGAAGGGATAGGGTGGAAAATTACCAGTCCCAGCCATCTGGTGGTATAATTTCCTCCGCGCTCGGGAAATCGGTATACTCAATTACAGTTGCTCCGGCTCTTCTTATGCGGTCTATTACCTGTCTAAAAATCTGGTATTGCTTTCTAGCCGTTTCTTTCTGCTTGGCTTTTTCCCATACTCCCTTCCAGGGTAATCCAAATTGAGCTCCTCGAAGGGCTTCTTTCCCGGAAACAAATGATGCAAATGGGGCGGTTGGAAGGCTATCTGTGGACGCTACAGTTTGAATAAACGTCGTCAATCGTTGTGGTGTAAACCCCATCGCAATTGCGGCCTGGAACAATCAGAGACTTACGGATATCAAGACGGGCACCATTAGGCGAATCGACAATACCATCTAAAGCAATTGCGGCATCCAGCACAGTTCTCCCCAACGTGCCAACACTATCAAGACTGTGTGATTCGGGGATAACACCCTTACTACATGTTAATCCAACCGTCGGTTTAATGCCAACAATTCCATTGCGATCAGCGGGCACCATTATCTGCATTGAGTATTCCTTAATATCCAATCATCGTCCTTGCTATTATCAGCATATAGAACAACTTACGCTTCCATCAGTCTCAGTGCCCAAGCTGAAAGCGCACATGTCTGATGCGACAGCAACTGCACTTCCACAACTGGACCCCCCTGGATGTTCGGCAAGGTTATAAGGGTTCCGGCATTGGCCGCCTCGAGAGGAATATCCTTCCGAGCTTCACAGCTGTTAGCGAAATCTTCGGCACCGTTTGCTCAATTGAGGTTTCGGCTTCGCCTCACTAGTATGTTGATCTCATTGATGCCCACTCGGACAAATTGGCATGCCCGAGTAAAACGGCACCAGCTCTCCGGAGGAGAGACACGACATGTGCATCCTCCGGGACGACAGTCCCTACCAGCGCTACAGATCATTGTAGGGGTGAGTAGGAGGTTTGAGATGTTTAGCTGTAAAGTTCAGAATCTGAATAGCCTCTATAACGTACCAGAGGAGCCAGCAGTCGTTTGCATCTTGTCCTTCGTACCCATGGTCTGCAGGTCATTAGAACTACACTGTCACTTGCGGATAAAAATAGATTCGAATTTAAGACTGGAATGACAATCAAATGTCATTCCCGACAATAAAACGGAGACGAATGTAAAACATACATCCTTCACAAGAAATGGCATCCCATGGAGTAGTCCATGATCTCTCCTCTGCTCCCTTTCGCGATCCATCATCACAGCAATGTCCAAAGCATCGGGATTGACTTCAATCACAGCTCTAGATTCGGAAACGGTCATCTGAATGAGTCGAACATACTGTGCCGCCCGTCACCTTTCTTCTATTACAAAAGGAGAAACTTACTTTAAGACTCCATTGACGCGCCTGATTCTCTCCAAGTAGCACGCTGTCAGGTCATAAACCGAAAACTTCCCGTCCTCGAGACACTGGTGTAGTTGAGGGATAGAAAGCCCCTCGATGTTAACGCCGCGACATAATGGCATGCGAAGATCTACCTCCACCCCTCCCCTCTCGGAGCAATTGCTGTCTCCTTTATTCATAGCACCCGTATGAATACTGGCCATGGCGCCGAATGCCCGAAGTGTCACCCGTGGCAAGCCTAAACAGGGCGAGCGAACATTGAGCAGGGGTTTGACAAGTTTGATGCAAACCATGTTCCTAGCATGATTAGGAGAAATTCATCAGTCGCAAAGAAGAGGAAGATATCCCCTATCACATCTGGAATTTGTCTGATCCTATTCCCCCTTCCAAGCCATGAACTTGATGTTGACAAAAACAGCATGTGGATCTGCTGAGGTCATCGTCCCAAGCATAGGATGTAATTACATGTACTGTACATACATATACGGAGCAACTACCGTACGGAGTACTCCGCACCAATACTATATACGGGAAACGCGATGTTGTTCGTAATACCGTAACTTCACCGTACAGTAACATGCTAACAACGCCTACTGCTACTAACTAATAACAACAGCCACCTGGGCAGCATCGATATATCGCCAACTTCAGCTTTTTCACCGCATGCCATCGATCTCCTCCCTATTCAACACATCATCGTTATGCTCGTCCGGTTTTACCACTGGTACCATAATAGAGAAATCTTTCATATTGCATATTACAACTATGTCAAGAGGTGTCGCCGCCCGCTGAAACCAGTCTTATCATCCAGCACTGTTTGTTTCTGTCTCTCTATCTACAGCTAGACATTTCATCCAATTCTGCGTATGATTATTCGGCTGCAAATATACACATGCATTTATTTTATATAAAGTTTCACTAAATCACTCAACAAAAGTGCGCAACACTTTCATGGAAATTACCTGTTGGTCTTGTATATCAGGGGGGAGGGGGGAAAGAGTCTGACCCAAAAGTTGGGTTGGGCATCAGCGGCATCTATGAATTGCCTCAAAGAGGCCCTCTGCAACCGCTGGATGACACAATAGTCAATGGGAATATAATAGGTGCGAGGAAAATGCCTCAAGAGCTCGCCGGGGAAGGAGGGGGGGCCTGGGGCCCTTGCTCATGTCCTCAATAGCAGCCCCATGTTTAAGGGCTTGGTAGCAAAGACGGCGACCCCCTTCGCCAAAAGCTACACTTATCGTTTGTAATCGAGAGCCGGGGAATGGATTTTTTGTGCCGTAGGACGGCGCTCTGGCCCCTCTCAGCACTGGAGGCTCGTTTTGCTGATATTCCCAAGGCTTTTATCCAGAAGTATGGCGCCACCCGATATTATTAAGAATAACCCATGTGACGAAATACCATCCCCGTGCTGGGATACCCAGGTGAATCCCGAAGTCAAAGGAGTTTCGCATCCCGTTTTAGGGGACGGGGGTGGGTTGGGGGTTGGGGGCTTGGTGAAATTGACGTCCTTCTCATCATTGGTTGCAAATAATAGGCTCACTTACAACAACCGAATTGCGCCTGCGCGGTCCACGGCAGCATCACATATCTCCGTATATTGCATCCAATAGGATCTTAGTCCGACATGGGTTCGAGAGTAGACGTAATTCAATGTCACCTTCGTGTGATCAAATAAAACTGCCTATGACCAATATGTACTTAGCGGAAGAGTTAACGGCCGAAAATACAGATACGCAGGATTGAAATTGACGTAGGGGTGATAGAGTAGAATAAGGCTCTGTCATAGGGTATTTTTTTCAGGAATAATGATGGAACCGCCACTAGGTATCATGAGAGTCCGCTTCGCACTATTCACAACATGGGCTGGTATGTAATAATGAATAATATGGGGTTGTATCAGAGGCGTGAGATCCCTATGAGATGATATTTCTGCGGAGCCGCAACTCGTTACGTCACAAAACGGTAACATGAAGAGGCAGTCGCGGCTGCCTGTGAACTGCAATATGTCCGTGTGGTGACAGTTTGCCGTTCTGCTGCAGTGTATGCTGATGCTCACGGGCATGGCGCAGGTGGTTGGAAAGCAGCGAAAGGGCGTTGGGAAGATAGAAGGGAGGTGACCTCCAAACATAGAAGGGTGAAAATACGTCACCGGTAGAAACAGAGGCAGCTTTGCAGGCTCCAAATGTAACACACGGATGTACTAGCAAGGGAGACGCCAAGCAGGCAAATAATGAGGCTTGAAACCTCCCCTCCTGCTAGTGATAGTTCCGCACCCCGATTTGGAGCGTGAATTTCTCATTGTCACCCAAGGAGCGGACGACGATCTCGTTAAGAGTGGTAAATAATGCTTTCCTTTGTCTCCAGGACTTGAGATGCCGTATTGCCAAAACCCAAAAGCCGTCACCTCTGGCAATGGGCTAATGAAGCCACGGCTGTCTGACAAGGAAACAGACAAAGGGAGATCCCCGGAAGTGGGCCGTTGGGCATGCTCTAGCGTATTGTGCCGTAATGGGAGCCTAACTCTGGTAGGGAGACGACTCCTTCAACTAGGCTCATGAGATCATGTGTCACGGATCGCCGCAGGCAGGGGAGGGAAAAATGGGAGTAAAGGGAAATTGAAGGTGCCGCAATGGAGCTTAACTTTCGTTCGCCAGTCAAGCAATGAATCTTCTAAAGAGAGCAATAGGAATCCGGGGGGATCAAGCCGGGCAGATGTGATCTTCATCGTCTGTGGGTAGAAGCTAGCAGTGACGCATTGGCCAGGAGTTTGCTAATGGCGAGGTCGGTTGACAGGTATACTCGTGCCGTCATTCACACCGGGAAAAGCGACTCTTAGGCAATATCCGCGAAGTGGATTGCAGGGGAGGTTCGCCGGAAAAGCCTTGACAAAACCGGACATGCACCGGAAGCCAAACTCAGCTGACACTCAGCACTTCGATGACACTATCGCAGGCCAATATGAAGGATATGGATGTTGCCTAAAGGAATGAGCTTTGCATGGCTAGGGAAGGGATAAAAGTATGAGAACAAAGGGAAGTCGGACGTCTTGATGTCCAACGCCAGCTGAAGGAGACCCTAACCCGGTAGGATTTGGGGTTGCCCATGCTAAAACGGTGGCGAATTGGCAGTAGATAAGAAATGGGACCAATAACTGTCGTATCTCTTGTCATAGGGCATATTCCAAAGAACCCCACCCTCCATTTAAAGAGATGGTATTTAGTCTGTAATTGCAACGGGCGGGTAAGGCACTCTGAGTGGCCATTACCAGCAAGGTCGGAACACAGCTAAGCTCCGCGGCCCCCGTAATGAAAATGTCAAAAGCTACTGACAATTAGGCACTTTTCGCATCCATGGCGGAAAAGAAAAGGCCAGTACATAAAACAGGGAAAACTGAGCGCTGAGCTAGAGTCCGAGTCGGGTTAAACCGCATGGGATGCCTATCTAGGTGCGGCAATTGATAACTGGAGGGTAGTAAAACTGAGGTTCATTCAGCACTGCCTCGGAGGAGTGGCGGACTAAAATGAATGAAAGGAATAACGAAAAACAAAGAGAGATATTAGATATTGAAGGTAGAAACACGAATCGTCAACAACAATTTCGGACGTTGGGATG
Source organism: Blastomyces silverae (assembly GCA_001014755.1). Taxonomy (NCBI): domain Eukaryota; kingdom Fungi; phylum Ascomycota; class Eurotiomycetes; order Onygenales; family Ajellomycetaceae; genus Blastomyces; species Blastomyces silverae. The sequence goes on from LDEV01002207.1 coordinate 37,549, forward strand.
CATTTACCACATCTATCCGGAGAATAAATTGAACAACAGAACAGAGTATACAGGAATCAAAATAGAAATGCTGCATGGTCGTTTTAAAAACGTCATGATTGATACCATAAGTTGATCATTCGGTATTAAGTACGGAGTAGACAGGAAAGGGGTTGGGGATAGAGAGACAAGCGAGGGTGCTGGGGAAATGCTCCGGTATCGTCAATCCCCAACCAGTGCAATTTCAGTTGGTTGAAATAGAAATGCATTGCATGGCGTAGCAGCGAGTGCAGCACGAACATCGTCAATAAAAATGCCACTGGGATTGCACCGCATGAACGGGAGGGACATGTTGTGGTTGGAAATGCCTAAGAAGAACTGACGTTGGCGGCTGGCGGGATGATACAGGAGCTTACGGATTGGGCATAGCGCGGCGTGAGGCTGATCCCGCACCGGCCTAGCCCCGTTTAGGTCAGGCGTTTTCCATCCATGGATGTTCGGAAAGTTCCAATGTTTGGATGCGGCTGCGTAGGGTTCAAGGCAATGACATCATTAGCCGCTGCAGTCCCCTGGCCCAAACCAGAACACAGCCTATCAACTCCCCGCAAAAAAACAACGATGATGTCAATACAACAGTTTCCATCAACAATCGACAAGGAGCAGGAGAAGACCCGTGTGATCAATGACGATTTGGACTTTTTGAGCTGGAGGTTTGAAGGAGAGACCAAATCATCCCAATGGTACAGACTGTATTGGCCGTTGTTGAGATGACGTCTGTTCGTGGGTGTGTAGTGGTGTCCTTGCATCGCGCTGTCAACGGAATATGAAAGGGGATATTTCGCCAAGCAAGCGCGGGCACTGTCTGATAAGGATAAACATATCACGCTCGCGATAAGACAGCTTGGACGCCAACAGCACTGACAGGGGATGGTCTTCTCGCTCGCGACGAAATCAGAGAGCCAGACTTGGCCTGTGGCATTAATGGCCCCCAAGCGGAACACGAACTGAGGCGGTGCACAGCACGTTGGGCCAACCTTTGTTCGAAGGAATGTGTCAAGCCACAGTTGTCCTGCCACTGATGCCCGGTCAGGCTTCCTGTGGCTGATTTTGAGGTGCGTGGTGTTAGCACTCTTATATGCACGACCCTGGTCTTCCTTCTGCCTCCTTCGTAGGACCATTCGACTCTCCCCCCCCATCTCCCGCACATCCATAGGGTAGACGATTTTCTCAGACCTGCAGCTAAGGCTAACCTCCGCACCGAGGGGTATGCTAAGTTGAGTCATATCCCGGTTTCTCACCACCCAATTTGCCATTCCTTTCTGCCTGATTGGACAATGTGAACTTTCTGTCCAGATGACAGATGCATGCCGACAAGCGGGAGTCTGGCAACACCGAGAAATGTGTCATGTTCACCCTCAACTACACACATCTGACTTTGTCTGATAAAGAATTCAACCTTATTGTTGACAGGGAAGAAGAGTCGCCCGCAGCTGGCTGTTAAACACACAACGAGCGGGGCGGGGTGGTGGTGGGATGAGTTCATAATAGCGATGGCATTTGATGATTTTTTTGTTGTTGACGTCGGCATCTACAGCCGCTGCTCTTCGGAAACCCAAACCGTCCCGTCATTATTTTCTCCTTGCTCCCCGCGTCCCGGCCAAGGAAGTGGCAGCAAGAGCAGCCCTGGCAGCCCCGTCCTCGCTATGGGCACGACCACTAGCCAAAGAGTCAAAACAATTCAGCCACAGGAGTTCCTGCGCCGCGATGCAACCACTCCAGTGTAGCGCAGGTGCGCAGAATAAACTTCCTTTCATCTGGATCATAGCGGACGCTGTTTTGGGGTGCGGGCAGTGCTGCCTATGTATTTTTACATATGGTTTCAGTGTATATTACGATACGCATCGATTTTGCTGCTCGTATCACCGGTTAATTACGGTATACCGTCAAAGTTGGTATCCGCCCGTTTTCTTCCCAAGGCCCACCATGGCCCACACCCCCCCGTCAACTTAGTGTTACACTTAGCTCCCTCCCGGTCGACAACCCTGTGCTCGTCCCCGCTAGTTGGCTGCATCTATTTCCAGTCTCGCGCTGGTCAGTGCTTTGCAGGCGAGGAAAAGATTATATATCTAGATCGGCATCCCCTTCCTCCCCCCCCCCCTCTCTCCAATCATACACACCAATCCAGAACATCTATCCCAAAAAACATATAAGCCTCCTGTTCCCCCGTTTGATCTCTCTTCCCTTTTCCTCCTCAACTCCATTCCCCTCTAGTTTATCTTCTACATTGCAGTATAATATCCTTTGCCAGTGTGCTTGTCACAGTGTCTTCACCTTGGTACCCTTTTCCCACCTACCATAACCCCCCTCGCTATACCGGGGCCCATTTTCTCAATCCTCTTCCACCTTCACGCAGCTACTTCCCTCGTCAACGACGTTACACGATGCCTTCTCTCATTCGTGAGATTGGCGCTGAGCGCACCATCCTCTCGCGCGCGCCCCGAGATGACGAAAAATATGTGATGGAGAGATTCTCACAACATGCTCTTCGCTGCCCCGCTTGCAGTCGCCCGTACGAGACTTTCTGCAGTGGGAAACCCCTCTGCAGCCGTGGGAACCTTTATGCGACTAGTCTATTGCAATACGTGTACCAGAAATGCGGAAAACCATACTCCTTGGTTGACCGTGAATACGGCAGTTATATACAGGTTCAGATTCCCAGCGACTGCCAAGTGGTGCATGACTTGCTCAACGCGCTCGACAAGGGCCTTGTGCTGCCTACTCGCAGACAAACCGCACCGGTCGTCGTTCACAACCCCAAGCCAGTCACTGAATCCGCACAAGAGCAACCGCGCATAATTCAGCGACGAACCATACCTACCACTGTTACGCCCCACAGCAGCCTGAACACCTCTCGCAATGGCTTATACGTCTATCGCCGTGGGACGCTCTACAGTCTTGACCTCAGTCGACAGACCTCACCGGCCTCCTCCCAGAGGGTTCGCATCCCAAACACCTACCTGCGCTGAAGAACAATAACGCCATACGGACGCCGATTTACTCATATCGAATAACCCCACTGCCCACGTTTATACGTTAAACCTGAATTTCAGCCCTTGGCAACTGAATATATATTCCCACAGCCCTCGCGACAAACACCGCCCGCCGCCTTCGGGCCCCGACTGAATCACGCGACAAACAAAGGGAACATGCACTCACACATCACAATTCACAACATCATGGTGGCAAAGCCACAGGATAGGTCGGGAAAAGGACTGTGATGAAGCATGCAATTATTCCAGCGAATCCTCCAGCACCAAACTCTTGCACAAGCCCCCAACAACCCCGGAACAGGCATATCGGTGCTAATGGATAGGTGAGCCGGAGAAAGGCTCGAACGAGGAAAGCATCGACATGGAAGAGATGGAATGGATGGAAGGCAATACTTGGTGCTCTCACTGAGGTCTTACAATGGTACTGTTTCGGCAGCCTAAGAGTCCCCAGCGATAGAGCTCTTTTTTGTATTTTTTTGATTGTTTCATTCTTGTTATGTTTTATTTTCCATCTTTCACTTCTATTCATGCATTAATAACACCACTTTTTTTGACGCCCCCCGTTTATGTTTGAATTGCCTGAGCCAGTTTTCATCCCTTTGGAGAAAAGTATGAGCAAAAGGGGAGAAAAGGAAAATAAAAATTAGAAAAATAAAAAAATAAAAAAAATTAGATAGTGAAACCAATCAAAGAACTTTTCCGCGTCATCAAGCCTTTAACCACCCAGAAACACTCATTCCTTGACTTCAAACCTACACCGCCAAACAGGTATCCGTATTATTTCATTCTAACCTATTTTTTAAGATCCCTGAGGCCTCCAAGAAAGAGCGGAAACCAACTTTCAAGCCTCTAGGAAAGGAGGAAAAGGAGGAAAAGGAGAGGAAAGGAAGGATCAAAATCTCCAAAAGGCCTGCCAAGGACTCACCCCTCCCCCTGTAGGCTCCTACGAACCCAGTCCATACCTTCACACCATCACCAAAACACCCACACCCACCCCAGCGCGAAATCCGTCCGACCGCTCATGCGCGGACGCTTACTCTTGGCAACATGCCATGATTGGGCTATCGGCTTCCCTTTTGGGGTTTGGATTTGGTTCCCAACTGTTTTGAGTGGTGGGAGTCATATGGCCATTTGCACTCTGCATTCGTTCAGCTGGCGAGGTATTTGGATATGGCCCGGGTGTGCACTTGGTTGAGATGATAGTAACTGATGAATACGTAATGGGATTATTTTGCGTTCGCTATTATTACTGTTTTGGAGGTGGACTCTGGTGAATTATATTTTTAATAATACTATCATAAATTGTTATACCCGTCCACAGGGTGTAGGTGTGTGTGTATACATCCATTCTTCTGTTGAGAGTGCAAGGCGATCACGTGGGGTTTCGATGCCCTACTTCATCAAGCCCTGCTGGGGCAACCAGCGTAACCTGACACTGATATCCAGGCGCAAAGATGAACCGTTCCTATTTAGCATGATACAAAGGAAGCCTATATGAAGTTTCCTAGAGTTGCTTTACCCAACCAGAGCACGGAGGTCGAATATCGTTCGCGAAGGCTCTCGTGAGGATGCAAGAACCAGCGGAGACGTTCTCAGTCGCAAATCAATTTGCAGGAAGTAGTTACTAGCAAATCGGCGCACAGCCCTATATGCAGCTATCCGTCTGCAACAGCGGGAGAGGCAATGAGGTTATTTGTGTCGGCTTTGGTTGGAATAAATAACAAATTCAATCTGGCAGACATGCTGCGAGAGATCATTGGCAAGCCCTATTTTCTCATGATTTGTTCATGGAGGAGTTGATGCCGTCCTCCCCAAATAATTTAGTGGCTAGTTGATAACTAATTAATCTAGGTAGCCTCAAGCCATTTGGAGCTGGCGCTTGGCAGAAAATGCTCAGGAAAGACAGGACGCAACGGGATCTTTCACAGAGGAGGTACGAGGTATTCCGCACAGTCAAGCTTATGTGGATATCCATCGATATCCCCCCGAACAAAGCAACGATCTGGCAATAAAAAATCTCCCTTGGTGACTCAGGACGAAAAAAGTCCAGACCACCACCAGAAAGCGGGTCGTCGCTGTCAGCCCGTCATGCAACCTGCCTTAGACCGTGCAGGCTGCGAAAGAAAAACGCCTTATGATTAGGCGCGCCACAGCATCCACCCACACCAACTCCTCCGCGTCCCAGAGGGGATGCGGAACCAACGGCGGTATTTTTCACAGAGTCTCGATGCGGGGCCTTATCTTTGTGCGATAACAACCCCCCCCACCAGCCGCGCTGCCGCATCCTTGACGTGTGCACACCCAATGACAATGTTTCAAGCGACTGTGCTGCGGGGTGTAACGAGGAAAATTGAGCGCATGCCTCGAGTAACAACACTCCCGCCTTCCTTTTGGCGTCACTAATGCATTTGATTGCGGATGTTTGTTGTGAAGAATTACGGGATAGCTAAAAAGGGATAGTGATACAGTTGAGAGGTTCCAAGGATATCTCTTCTCCGCAGCCAAATCCGGCGACCGTCTTGCGGTATGACTTCACTTCGCGGAAACCCAAGCAAAATCGAGCCCCTCGGAATTGTGCCAGATGTTGTGAGTCAAATTATGACTTGACATATTTCCAAAAGAGTGCGCTTTTACTTCGCTCCAGCTTGGATGGTTTACAGACGCCACCTACCCCGCATAAAGATCTTCAGACTTGCAGTTTTCCAAGACCAAAGCAGCGCAAGTAACTAATTCGGGCATGGTATTTTAACTCCATTTAGTTAAACATAATTAGTCGTTAGGTATGACTCCGGTGGTAGACAAATGCATCGCAAGGACACGGCAAGCCTTCGGAGCATGCTCGGAGAGGGGCATTGAGTAAACCCTGTGAACTGCAGTATGAAAAATATCAGGAATTCAGGACAACACACAGTGTTATGGACTCTGCACACCTGGCCACTCAAAAGGTGTTCGTAATGATGCTACGGGGTACTCTGTATTAAAATTGTTTGCTCTTGTCCTGTGGACGGTGAACAAACGGAAGGAGAATTACATTGAAGTTGCCTAAAGATACATTTGATTGATCAATTGATACCACCTGTACAATCCGTACACATTTTAGGTTGAAGAAAATCTGCCCGCCATAGTGTAGCCTTAAGGACAGGCATCAAGCAAAGTCAAGGCAACCATCTTTGAAAGAGACGAGACAAACTTCCATCGGGAAGGTCCACCGACACACGCGGAACGGGTACAGTAGGCTGGCTGGTCAGTCAATACCAAAATAAACACCTTCAGCTCATATGGTGATAGAGGTGTATTCCAACGCCGAGTCACGGAACCCAATATTTCCCTAAAGGATGCGGCAACGTGATCAAGGGAAATGGTCAAGAAGCCGGGACACGAACGTGATATTGAAGAATATACGTCCGATTATGCAGCAGCGATATACTCTCGCCTCGCCAGGAAAATAAATAAATAAATATTTAAATATCTCTTCCCCAACCTGACAGTAGAAGCCTGTGAACACTATAAATAAAATCCGATTTTTTTTTTAGTAACGCTTCTGAAGGGGAAATTGAACCGAGGAAATAATATCAAAATACAAAATAAAAAATTTAATGACCGCGCACAGGGTTGCTTCACGCAGAAGCCGAAGGAATCGAAACGAAGGGGCACTGCTCTCATGAGGGAGACGCAATGATGAGAGCGGAGAGTGGGATGCTTGGAGGCCCCCAAGGACTCTACCAGAAATAGGAGTGTATTGTCACGAAAAATACGGGTAGCTCCCGTACCATACGAAACGGGTACGCCATTGGGGGCCACAGGTGTGGCTGAATGAACGGGTATTTTCAAGGATCCTCAGGCACTCGGGACGAGGTTTCTGAAAAGCCTCCGGGGCTTGGTGGCTGGGGTTTCCTGGAGTTTCTTTCTTTCACGAATATCCATGGATTTCAGCCTCATCACGTGATATCGATCAGGTCTTGAATCGAAGTCGCACAAGGAGAGGATTTCGATTAAGTGGCATTCAGGAGCAAAGTATTTTGCGGTCTGGTGCGTGACCCTCTCGGCATCCTCCAGTACGAGGTGTACTGGATCATGGATGCGCGCATGAAATCTAGACTTCATATTCGGTGAGCAATTCGGACTGTAGCCAGCGTCGTTGAGATTTGAATAAAACGACGAATAGCGACTCTCCCCACACCACCCAATTGGGATTTTTAATCCATTGAGAAATCCTCGCAGGCAGAATCGAGAAAATTCTAGACTTCCCGCTGATACTCAGTTTTCTCCTGATCAGCATACCACTGACACTCCTTTCCAATTTCACTCCAGCCAATAACTTTGCTCATAGGCGTCAAGACACCATATGACTTTAGCTGAGAGGCCCGAGAGAGCGCCTCCATTACCCACACTCTGGAGTCTGCAGGTCCAGCCGGGCATGTTCTAGACCAAAGCCACACCTCGCAGACTCCAAGGTAACTTCGCAAGATCTGCAATTTTCGCAACAAGGTCTCGAACGAGGTGGCAAAATCTTGTGCTAGATTCTTCCAATTTTGATTCCTCAAACAGTCATGGTTGGGCCGTCAACACCCAGTTGGATAGGCAGTGTCTTTAACGTGATATTGCACTGCGTTCAAGGGTGGATCCGTTTCGGGCCAGTCGTAGCTGCCAGGCGGAGCCTGCCGCTCCGTACGCACTATATATCAACATGCAAACGTTGTTAGAACGCATCAATTAAATAACTCAGTTAAACGTCAACCTTTGGATTTTATCAACCAAGACTGCCGTCAGTATGCTTTTCAAGCTGCTTCAATAAGTTGTAGTATGGGGCCAGGCCTGAAAATAAAGTTTAAAGTTTAGCACTAGGCTTAATATGTTTAGCGCGTCATGAATTTCACGTGATTTCCACATCCTCCTGTAGCGTCAATCAACGCATCGAATCTGAAAAGTGCTCTTGCGCAGCCAACGAAGCCAATCCCTCACAGAAGCGCTGCCTCCGAGGCCCCGAAATTTCGTCCTGCTGTTCCACCTCGATCGAGAGTTATTCGCGGGCTCATCTCTATCCGGAGTCCCTTGCATCCCGACTCCAATTCGTGAAATCCTAAAGGTCCCGCAAGATGGCTAAGAAAGGTATGGAGAAATCACCCCCCTCAGTTTAGCACTCTATCAGTCTAGATCTACTGGCCTTCAGAGGTCTAAATCCCCAAATTTGCGAAATGCCAATATTCTAATTCGTTTCTTGTCTTGTGAAATAGCTAAATCGCGCACCATCGTCGTCCGGCTCATTAGCATGGCGATGACGGGCTACTACAAAACGCTCGTCCGGCCTCGTACCGGCAGACCCCTCAGCATGCTGAAGTATGACCCGGTGGTGAAAAAGAAAGTGCTGTTTCTGGAGGCGAAGCGCGGAAAATAAGTCCATCGAAAGAAATCGGCCCCTTTCCGGTTTTCGAGTATGCACACCCGGTCGGTAATGGACGCCCGCGTCACCAAATCGATGGTTCATCATCACATCGGCAGTGCTTGGTGTGGTGGGATATATTAAAATGGATGAAATGTCGCATGTTGCATCATTTGATGTAGCCTTTTTCTCTGCTTTCCTTGTCTCTATTTTTGGTTGGGAAACGAGCCGTGAGTTAAATTACTCAAGCCATCCCCAGAGTCCGGATATTTGTGATTGAATGTGCATTTATGGTGAGAGAAGGCCCATATCTGTGTACGAGTATATGTTTGTGCGACACTGTTGGCACCGTTGGGGTTTCCGGATATTTATTTGGCGAAAATTCGCATGTACATTACACCTCCCCTTCTTAACGTCTTTAATCTTGCATCCAAGCTGGCGTTTTAACATAATAGATTATGTGGATTGAAAATATTTAACTACCCGATACATGTTTACGACATCTTGCCGAATTCCCCTTCGAAATTGCGAAGCCAGCTGGGTTTTCTCTGATCAAGTCTCCCGAAAGGAACGGATTGCAGGCCGCTGCAAAATATGTATCCGCTAATTGACACATCAGTAAAAATATCGACAGTTTATCTAACCCCTCCTCATTCAACCACTTTGACATTTCATAAATAACCACTATATAAGGAGAGAGAGGCACAATTTGATTCTCAGACGGGGGGCATCCGTGCTTCACGCTGTAATTGCCCTTATTTATACGGGGGGTTTCTGGGAGAATCTGTTGTGGTACAGATCACCTGTTGAAATTAGCATCTCGTTGCGGGTGGCAATCGGAGTTTTAACATTACCTTTCTGTCTCCGACGAGGTCTTTCTCTAGCACGCTCGGCTGGTGGATGTGTTTTTTTGGTTGTACTCCCACATCGTCCTCCCATAGCGGTAATCGAAGCGGCCGAGCTGATTGTTGGATTAAAATACTTAGATTTTCGAGAGGGGCGTCTAAAAGTTATTTTGGGACTTGCACCCATCGGGTTTCCCCTGCTCTTCTCATGTGGTGGAGTTTCTACTACAGTATCTACCGTAGATGGGGTTGGCTTTGTCGTATCCTTAAGGATTCCTGTGCGAGGGAGCTTTTGCGGGGATTTCTGGCTTGCAGCCTTCTTACCCTGCTTTGTGACTATACTCAATAACCCAACTTGTTCCTTTCTTCCAATGTAAGGAAAACGAAACTTGGGGACCGCTTACCATTGTATGCAGTTCGTCCTCAGACACTGTTTTCCTTTTCAACGTACGAGCGCTTGTCTTCGGCGGAGAACAAGGATTGTCTTCGACCTCGCATTTGTTAGGGGTGCTGGCTGCTGCGGCAGGCTCACTTCCTGTAGCCTCAAGAGGAGCTTCGGCCTCTATAGAACACTTAGATTGTTCGCATTCTTTATCGCGACGAGACGCACACATAGCATCATTGACCGCATTCGAAATGCACAGAGAGCCTCGCTCCTTTGTCCTAGCCACTTCACAAGGAAGTACAACTTTGCCACTGGATGGGGAATTTTGAGCTGCTGCCACTCGTTCTTGATTAGAACCGACATTTTTGGGATTCACGGGTGTTGATGGGAACAATGCATTCGGATCTGTGAATTCTAGTGTAGGAGGGATTTGCTCTCCAGGATAAATGGCTGGGGTTGTTTCATTTTGAAGTTGGGAGAATGGCCTGATAAATGATGTGGAAGTCGTAGCAAGCCTGCTACTAGCATTTTTACCTCGTGAAGGGGTCTTAAGCGTTGGAGATATAATTTCCCGAGTGCTCCGTGTCCGATAAACTATCTCAGTTGTTTGGCGCTCTCTGCTAGAGGAACCGGGTCTCGCGCATTCAGCTTGAGTGGACGACATACTGCGTTTCCTGCTTGTTCTTTGCCGCTTTGATGAGGTCCTCATAGGTATATGGAGCCCCGATTCTATAGGCTCTTTTGCCTGTCGTCCTTCAAGCGAACCTGCCATCATCTTCAATCGCGATTGTAGTGCGTTTGAGCAATCTCGCAGCGATTCCACAGTCTCAATGATCCCAAGCTGCCTTAGAATGCTTTCCGCATTTTTGAAAATAACGTTGGATTCTTGGACTCGAGATCGGAGCTCTGCAAGTTCATTGTCCCTTTGTTCGATATCGCGTTTTAGCGTGGAAATTTCAACGGAGAATTTTCCAAACGCCTCCATTTTCTGCTCAAGGATGATAAGTTCGTCATTCTTCTCCTTAAGCGATGCCTCTATTGAAGTGGCCGAAGTCAATTGATTATCCAGCCTCTCGCGCAGTATGGCGATTTCAGCTGATTTATCAGCTACCTCTTGCTGCAACCGAGAGATCGTCTTATTGTTCTCTTCGGATTTTGACAATTCTTCCTTCAATGAAAGGAGGTTTATATCCTTCTCTGCAATTTCATACTGAAGGACCTCTAGTGTCTCCTGTAAGGGTTCCTGCTCTTGCAGGGTCGTCAGGTTCATGCGTAATTCGGATAATTGGTGCCTCAGCTCTTCTTTCTCCTTTGTTGCAGCCTCAAGTTGCCCTTGCGCGCTCTGTAGCTCTTGTACGGTGGATGCATGAAGCATTTTTACCTCATCCATTTCCGTGGCGATATTCGAATCCCTCTTCGGTGCTGTCATTTTCAGGCTATTGATCTCCGACTGCTGTTGGCTCATCTACGGATTGTCAATAAATTTAGCAGTGAGGAGTTGGGATTAAACGGACATACCTTTGCATCTAACTCGTGATTGCACTGCTCCGCAGCTTGCTACGACGCTATCAGTAACCAGGCAAAATAGATATCACTTTGGGATACAATACCAACGAAATTTTCACGGAGTTTAGCTCCTCGGTCGCTTTCTGGGCATTTTTTTCGGCCAGAATCTTTTCGCGCTTGAGTTTATGTCGTTCCTGTTCGAACCATGCCCTGTGCTGATCTTTCGCTGCCAAATTTGCCCTTGTTAGTTCTTCTCTGACTCTATGTTCCGTCTTCCGGGCCTCGTCGCGAATCGTAAGCTTTTCGCTTGTGAGGCCCGCGATTTCACTTTCTGCAGCTCCCAACCTTTCAATTGTCTCCATCAGCTTGAATTCCAAGTCGCTTATTTCGCTTTGCTTTTCTTTGAGCTCATTTGTAACTTCGGTAAGGGAGGCTGAAGTTGCCTCCAGTTGGATCTGAAGCTCCGACGACATGTGGGCATTTCTGAACTGAGTATCCTCGATTTTATTCTTTTGTAGCGATGAAATCTCAATTTCGAGGTCTCGAATATGTCGTTGTAGGGATGCTTCTTGAAACTCGAGTCTGTCGCGGTCTGCAGACACCATATGCAAGCTCTTTTCAGCCGCATTCAGCTTTTCCTGAAGGTTTCCGTGCAATTCACGAGCTTCTGCGACTTGACAAACAACTTCTCTGCTTGATTTTACGGCCGCCTCTAACCCTGTCAGCTGGGTTGACACCCGTTGTCCGTAGTTCGTGTGCAAATCAAAGGCTACCGCCATATTCTTTTTCGACGCTTCAATGGAAAAATTAAGCCTACCATGCCGTTAGCATACTCCATTAATGCTCCTAGGACGCGAGGTGAACTTACTGCGTAGAAAGATCCCGAATTGCACAATCCACCTTTTCCAGGTCTTGGGGTTTCAAGGTTTGTTGCTGACTGAGTGATTTCAATAACGACATGCATGAAGTAAACCCGGACTCCATTTCATCCTTGATGGAAGACTGCGAGGAATTCCAGCTTTCAATATGCTTGTGGATCGCATCTATTTTTGTTATCGTCTGAGATTGCTTTTCATCGATGTTTATGGCCTGCTTATGCTGTCTATTCGAATCATTCTTTATGTAGTTTTCCAGTATAGCGACACGATTACTCTCCCTGGAAATGAGCTTCTCAGACTCCGTCACTCTGGTAGTCGCTATGAGCAGAGATTTCTCTAGGGTGTTAAATTCCTGTCGTACTCCAGAGATAGTTGCACGATGTTGGCTCCAGCGTGTTTTCAATGAGCCAGTACTATCACTCATTTGTTTCAAGGTTTCGTGAATTTGTTGTTTCTCTTGAAGCAAAGACTCTTGCGTAGATTTGAGAATTTGTCCTTCTTTCCGGAGAGCCTCAAAATCACTCCCAACACTGGTGACAAACGTCCGCAGCTTATTAAACTTTGCCTTCCATCGTTCAACAAGTGAATTGCTAGCGTTAAGTCGTTCTTGCTGATTTTTGCCAAAAATCTGCGACTCCCACAACCTGGAGCGCAAGTCATCATTTGTTCGAATTAGTGCAAGTATTTCATCTTTCATTCGCTCCTTCATGGCCGATGTTTCTGCTTCCATCTCATCCCGTTTTTTCAGCCTACGGATCAACATGTAAAAAAGGTCCTCTTCCGACGGTTGGGATGCAAATGAAGGTTCTTTCTGGAGTGTAACTTCCTTGGCAGCCACGCGTTTGACCACTGACTTCGCAGACATCGGATGTTTTGTGACTTTTGAATTCACCATTAACTTCGGTTGTGGTGTAGCCTTTATGGCCGGTGGTCGTGGAGGAGTATGTTTGGGATCCCCGCTCTGGCTTCTAGTGCTTGCAGGCGAGTTACAATTATCGGTATTAGGAGTTGTCCCAGGGGGATCCTTTTGATTCTTTAAGTTGTTAGAATCTTCAATGGATTGGCAAAGTGGGTTGAATTCGCAATAGAAGTATATTGGGAAGCAACGCTACACAAAGCACCAACGGAGGCATCCGGGAGGAAGAATTTAAACATGAAAGCTATAAACAGCAAATGAACCAAACAGTGAAACCTCATATAAAGGTATTTGGCATAGAGGTTATTACTTACAGCTGATTGCGCCGACTGGGCATGACTCGCTGTTAACAAATCAATATTTGCCCATTAAACGGAATATTATAATTGAGCTTACCAGCTAAATTGCTGTCCTTCCCTAAAGCATCGGTTTCTGACTGGCTATCAGCTCGATCCCCAGTTCCTAAGGGGTAGCCCGTTTCTTTTGAAGTACGATGGATCCCCGCAGTCGGCCCACAGGCTGTTTCAGCAGTGTCATGAGTGATCGGAGATTTTGTTGGGGGGGCCTGTCCGCTATTGACAGCATCATCTTTCAAAAGTGCAGGAGTGCCACTAAACTAGAATTAGCTCGCGTCCATTCTGCCGGAAAAAGAGTACTGACCTTGAGCTCGATTTAGTACAATTAGTATCAGGACAATTGGTCCGCGAGGGATTAAAACTGCCCCTTGGGGTATTTGAAGAGGCTGAGGTGCTTCCAGCAGGTTTGGCTTTTAACCTTGAAGTGAAATTAGGAGTCAAAAGCTTGGGTTTGGCAAAATGGAAGTTAAAGTCCCCCGTCTCGAGGTCAGAATTCGGAGGCCGAGATATCAAAGTTGGGGTAATTTGGAAGGTTCTATTCAGGGAAACAGGGGTAACGGGAATAGCACATTTCTCGAGAATCTTCTTAGATGTGGGGGAGAGGCCCGCTTCATCACTGGGGAGATTCGCAGAAAACAGATCCTCCTCCATCGTATGGCACTCGGCTGATGGATCTTGGGAGTTAGAAGTCATATTGCCAAGGGGTATTCATCATAGGTGTACGAAGGGAGAGTGTGGTAAGGCTAGCTCTATCAATATAGGACTCGTCTGCACTTGGCCCTATGCTGTTTCACTGTATCGGTTAGATGAATGTATAGGAGAAGTCACTACACGAAATAAATCTCCCAGGAAAGCAATGCAGCTCGAACGACAAGGCTAAAAGTTATAAAACCAACGAAATGAACCGACGATTATGTCCCTCTGATGGCACAGACTTCTCTCAATCGTGCTCTTCGCAACAGCACAGTGCTGGTGAAAGAGGACGAGGACAAAATAGAGATGTCGAGGTGAGGTCAAAGACGTGAGGTCAAAGAGATGACGTTCAGGAGGCTCTTATGGGGCTTGCCCGATCCGGCAGGTTTCGCAGAGCCTCCTCGCAGTCAACTCCGTCGTCGCCAAAACTCATCATTAATGGCATCTGAAGATGCATGGGAAAATCAGAATACCCTGATTGGAAATACTGCAGCATGAATCGTTCACCAGCCTGGAAGCCGTCCGAGCCTCTAAGATGGGCCCAGTTCAAATGGCCCTTGACAAATCTCTTGATGTTTGAAGCAGCAGCGCTTCGTCCAGCAGATTTGACAGCCCGAATGAGCCGATGTTCACTTGCCCCGATAAAACCACGTTCGCAGGTAGGCGTCTCACGAAGGGCTTGTGCAATAGCAATGGCCAGCTCACCGCTCGAACATCCTATGTCTGGCGAAGCGCCAAAACCAGACCGAAGCTTCGGTGGGTTTTATCCAGGGAGTACTCTGGAGTCTAAACAGATCCAAGAGTTCGAGGGTGTTGGAAAACTTAAAAGTTGTTATCGTTGACAGAAACGATCATTGGGCAATAGTTATATGATTCAAACAAGAATACAGAAGCCATTTTGCACGCCCACCGGACGGCTCGCACTCCAGCACAAATCCACCATCACCTCAGGATCAACAAGTCAAGCGGACATGATTTTTGTGATGGCTGTTTACATGAGGCCCCAACTTCATGGTAGTTTGTAAGTTAGCTGGTTATTTTGGCATTGGCATGGGCATGATCAACATCATCAACAGAAGCTCATTGGGGTTGCAGATTCCTTGCGTGATTGAATTGTGATAACTGATGTGAAAACCTATGAAGATGTTGTGTGATGCATTGTGAATCACCCCTGGCTGCCTTGGCCATCGGCCTAGCGTGGCAGGCCGTGTCAAATCCTGGCGCTTCTTCATCATCATTGGGCCATGGAACTTTAACTTTGGAACAGAGCAAGCGCTAACTTGGCCAAACAAACAATCGCACAGTCTCCACGATGCTTTAGTTCGCTGCGTTCCTGGGAAAGCTCGAATAGAGATTCAGGACATTGCCAGAACCGCCAGGCTGAGCATACCAATCCGCACACATATCGCCTATCAATGCTGTCATGGAGTCATGGGCTAATATGGTCAACCCGAAATCCTTCAAGAATCTGGGGCAAGCGGCACGCTCTCAGTTTCGGCCCAAAAGATATGCCATGTTAGCCCGCGCTTGAGGGTTTTATATACTGGCAAACATCCTTCCCTGCGGGATGTATTTGATTATGGTTATTCTTCCTTTACCATATTTCTCATTTGCTTCCATGCCCCAGGGATAGCCACCAGCTACTATTATTTTTGAATTTTGTAGGGGCTTATTCTTCTCATCACTGGCTACCACATGTCTCTCATGAGCATTCAAATCCAAGTTTGACCCAGTCGTCTATTCAAATGGACGTTCTCCAGCTTCGTCAATTTCTATTCCCTCTTATTTGGACGACCATAGCCCCCGTGTCTTACGGCTACAGCTTTGCTTCCCACCAAGCCACATCTGAAAATTTGGGTGCGCGGTATCGCGTCGTAGAACGCGACACGGAAATTATCCCGGGCAGCGTCGGCGATGTTGATACAGACAGAAATTGGTCTCAATCTGGCGGTGGATCTTTCCACATCTCCCAGGGCAGCATAATCGCAATAGCTGTGATTGTAGGTATCGTTGTTATTCTAGGGTGTAAGTGGCAACATCAAATAAAATTCGGACCTATTCTCGTTGCTGGTTAACAAGAATTTTGCGGTGCTAGTAACATCCGCGATCCTCTTCTATATTGCTAAGAAGCGATCATGGGAAGTTCGTGCCTCGATACGCCGATCAGCAAAGCGCCTTGCGGCCCCAATGACACCACGACGCTTTTCAACCGCGCCCAGTTCAAATAAACCAAGAAATCGCGACGTATCCATGCGCATTCCTGCTCACGATACATGCTCGAGCCAGAAGAAGCCAAAAGAAGCTTCACAGCAGAATAAGTCCGATAGATCCACCGACAAGCGGGCACCGGGGAAAGAAATGTTGCCGCCGTTCGATAGGGATGTGGAAAAGGCAGTTGATGCCAAATCACCCACTGGCAAAAGCGAGTTTGAACCTTCATCGCCAAGAGGATGGAAGAAAATGGTTCCCTTTGGAAGTACTCGATGATATGTCACCCAAAAGGGCAGGCAATATTTGTTTTATTTAGATTGTTTTTGTCTCAGCAAAATTCGATATTTGGGTAATCGGCGCTCAGAACGAGGGAAGCTTGCGCTCTGCGTGTTTTATTTGCTTTATTGTTGTTTGATATGGGTTCACTCTAATTTTGTGCAACCATGAAGCAGCACAGGCACCCGCTGCATGCTGTCCCAAGTGCCATGTTTCGGACATTTCGATAACGAAAATAACATCGGCATGCAGCCATGATTTCATTGTCTCTTCGTATTTTCGTTCCTTGAATTGGGTTTTTCTAGCCCACACATCTTTCTTAATTTAGTTCTTTTTCTCTTTTTTTCTTTTTCTTTTGCTCTTTGCCGCGTCTCAATTATAATTCTTCAAGGCTGTCATTTATTAGTTTCGGTTTTCTAGTAAAACTTTAATTCCTCCATGTTACATTGTTTCCTTTTCATGGTTTCGGCAACTGATACGTTTAATTCCGTCATGGACCCCTCTTCTTATTCGAAACCCCCTCAGGCTCTGAAAGTATGTACTATTCCTTAGATTTCTCTACCAGTAATAGTGGTTGTCTAATTTGGGACACCTTAATGCGTATGGGCGCAAGACATGCCCCAATTTGGCTTGGTGATCAACACCTACATTTAGACTGGATCTCCCTTCGATTCGCTTCAAATGTCCCACACCTTAGCTCTGGATCTGATTAACTACGTTAGTTTCTCCCCAGAATTGATTTCAGCCTCATCGGTCTCCCCGACGTTTCATTCACACACGGGATACCGATGTCCGCTCTCCCTGTTCGTTTGTTTGATTCCTTGCATTTCGCTCTGCCTAGCTACTACTCTCCCGAACGATTCATCGGAATCTTATCTCCTTATATTCATATGTGCATCCGAGATTCCGAGTCAATCCCTTAACCGTATATTTAAATGCTTCGTCTTGCAGCTTACTACCGCCACGTTATTGGCATGAGGAAGAGTTTTCTTTGTATTCCTCTGCTACATCTCGTGTCCGGGGGTCACATTCATTTACCCATCTAGATTTTCCGTTCCATACATCTCATGATGCATATATATGGACGGCAGGGTTCATCACATTAAATCACAGTTGCAACTCGGGGCGGGTTAGCTAATAATAGTAACGACATGGAAAACACATGCACAACGTCGGCTCACAACAGCATGACGGCTTTTGTTCCCAGCACTCTCGGTCCGCGTGCATGCATCGCTCTAGCTCGGTGGTCAAAGTGACGTTGAATTTTATCCAACAGGAGTTGCTTTTCATTCTTTGGACAACAGATAATGCGGTGGCGGTTCTGGTCCTGCGCTTTGTCCTCGCTCGACAATGGATCAAAATTCAGAGAATGCATGCCATAGTGTATTCATGCGTCGTACCTTAACCGCATTCTCATCTTTGGGTGACATAGCCGGTTGTCCTATGGTTTCTTCTTCTTTTTGGCTTTCCTCGCGCTTGTTTATTTTCCAGTTCGCGGCTCGAAATACTCACTCTCTGTATGGGTGACATTAGTAGACGATTCCCGCCGAGTAAAACAGACTAGGTCCCATGAGAAAAGAGGGGAAGAATGTGAGGAGAGAAGAGAATTAATAGACCCGTAAAATCGGAGCGGCAGAAAGCACATGCAATTGAGCAGAAGCCAGAGAGTATCCCGTCCACTGTTCCCAGCCTCTCAGCCTTACATACATGAAGCAATGCATGGATGCATGGCAGTGGAGCTGGGTGCTATTTTTAGGACCACGCTAACCAGGGTTGTACTAGTGCATAACCTACCTGAGATTGCCATCCATGATATTTCAGCCGCGACCAACCTCTCTTGGATCAACAACACCACGACATTGATCGGTCATTGGTACTTGCGACCCCCGCTAACCCCACCCACTATAGAAGATAGCCGGTGGTGAGCACAACGCAAAATATCACCGCTATGCAAATGTATGTATCTTTTGTATGAGCTCATCATATACAAGATGCTTATATTCTTATTAATATCTTACTCATATCTGATGTTGTATTGAAGATATTACACCTTTATATATATATCTTTTATATGATACATAGTAAGCTTATATCCATAGATACATTAACACAGTGATAATAATCCCTCAACTCTGATAATTTAGAAGACAATTATTAATATGATCTAGATTCTAATTTTACATACAGTTAACCCACATCCAAAAATAACAGTAAATGCCACGCAGCGCACAGTGGCACACACTAGAGAGGCATTCCCGCCGTCTCGCAACGCCCCCACTCCAGCCCAGGGAGTTATGTTTTGGAAGCTCTGTTTAATATTTATGCACCTGCTTGACTAAAATGGCGCATGTGCGCTTGATTTACGACTGCAGTGTCATTCACCCAACTGCTGTCCAACAAACAGGGATTGTCTAACGGATGCACAAACAACGGGTGACAAATAGATGCTGGCCAAACCACCAATATAAAAAATTGAAGGCCAAGATGTAGCTTGTGCGTCCCTCTTGCGTTTTGGCCCTTGGCGACATTTTCATAAGCGGGCTGGGGCACTTTGTCGCCGATCGGAGGCGAAGCACAGGGATTCTGCTTCGAGCCTGCTACATAATGATAGCGGGTGATTTCAGCAGCCTTATCAGAATTCGACAACCAACTCGGGACTGCAGGGAATAACACCAACCCACTCGCCGCTTGAATGGGATGGAACTTGCGCCAAAATCACTATGTGATGGTGTTCTGGACCGTTAAGCATCATGTCGACTAGGAATAACAACCCCCGTCGGTTCGGAATAAATTGGAAAACAAGAATGTTGATGCACGCGGGGACAGGCTAACAATCTTTAGCTGCCCAATGGACAGTTTTAGTACGTACAAAATGTCACCTAGGTACAACTTACCGGCTCCACTGCGGCTTGGCTGCAATCCGCGTTGGAACCAACAGGAATCCTTCCAGGGCAGTGTTCGATTGGACCCTGTTCCCGGACTTGGAAATTTGCTGTCATCTTTTGCGTAACATCAACCTCCGCGAACCTCATGGTGTTATTAATAAGAATAGTTGATGTTTTCCCTCCTTTCATTTCCGAACGAAGCCATTCACCTTTGCCCGCAGAATCGTCCTAAATGTCTGTTCACTTTGCTCAATTCATGCTTTTCATTGACTAGATAGATCTCTTGGTTATGAAAACCCTCCTTGATGCTTTCAACACATCGAGGCCAGCAGTAGCTACGACCTACTTTGTGTATTGACCTTCGTCCGGCGTTTTTACCCAACTACATACTGCATGCAATCATCCTGCCCTTACAATGTCCTCAAACGATCCCGATGGGCTGCATTTCATTCCATTGCACACACGATCAACTAGCCATTTATCCCAACCCAGTAACAAAAACTCATACCAACCGGTGCCTTCTTCATCAGACCCCATCGACCGGGCAGTCTCCCCACCAATCCCTTACCAAGACAATGGAGACACGCCTGCTTCGCAGCCAACCTCTGCCTTTGGCTTAGGAATAGGTGGCCGCAATTCTTCACCCCACGGGTCCAGCCCGGAAATCAGAAGAGATACGACCTCATACAACCCTTTTCTAATGGGCCATAGTCCTCCGCTGGACAGCATAGGCAGCACCCCGACCATTAACATTGGCAATCCGGGACGTGACAGCCAGCCAAATTTCAATTGTCCCAGTGCTGGGAGTGTTCGTCACAGGCGCATGTCATGGTTAACAATCACGATTTTGGTGCTTGCATTTTATTCTACCGCGCTATCTGGATTGTATATGATTGTCGCTTTTATTAAACCCCGGTATGGCAGAAAAATTGGGAGCGGTGGGTTGGCCCCCGATACAGCGTCGCTTTTAAGCGCACTATTTGCCAAAACCATCGAACTGTCGTTCGTCACCGTTTTTGTTGCGTTTTTAGGACAGGTCCTGAGTCGAAGAGCACTCACGAAACGGGCAACGGGAATATCCATTGCGGATATGTCGATGCGTGGCTGGATTATGCAGCCAGGCAGCCTGATAACGCATTGGCAGCATGTCAAGCACTCCGGCCTCACTGTTATCGGGATGATAGCCCTGACCGCCACATTTATGGCCTTGCTGTATACCACTGCGGCTGATGCATTAGGTATGTTTTAGTCCTATCCTGCTATTATTTCCAACAGGCTATTAACGCGTTGCTTCTAGTTTCTCCGAAACTTGGTTACGGCCCACAAGAGCTCGTGGATTTCACAGCAACAGTGAAAACGAAGTTCGCAAACGTGCCGTACCTTTTAGACGAATGTTTAACCCCAATCCCCGAAGACGTGGATCCAGAAGCTGGCCAAAGCACTTGTCTGCAACTGTCCTATGTTGGGCAAGCCTACCACAACTACAGGGAATATATTTCGGAGTGGTCTTTGTTATCCAGAAATGGTAAGAAGGCTGGAACCGATATGAGAAATCGCATAGTACCGGCCGGCACATGGAATGATAATACGACTCTCCGTGGGAGTTGGATCCACGAACAAGATATGATCGAGACGTCTAAAAAGCACGGAAGGATGATCAATAATGTCACTGCAGCTATGCCGCATGCTGGGATCATTGCATCTTCGCGTCATCCTCAAAATGCACTCAGGCAGCCAAGTGACTTCAACGGCCTTGGTGAATTTGAACTGAGGGCCTCTGTTGTTTCACCCGTTGTTAATGTGCTCTGCGCGGGCTTGACGAAGGAGGAAATATCACCTCTTGTCTACAATGAATGGCCTGAAGTTCAAGGAACAGTTAACGTTTCAACTTGGAATAGTGATCCTCCAGAAGGGCTCTGGGGTGAGGGGGGGAGATACAACGAGACCGTTGTCGACGATATATTCGGGTTCAGCGAACGCAAACTACCACCCATCTTTCCAAAACTGCCAGTTCCTCACAACACATTGGTGAATGGCACTTTGAGGTTCCATATTAGGGACTCCTTGTACATTCTACTTGCTTCTCCGCCATACATCACAGATCCCCCCTATGCCCTCTGCGCCATCAAAGCTGGGCTAACGACGCAATGCTCGACTAAGTACGTGGCAACCGCCCGCGGCGGTAATCTCGCCGCTATATGCGATGAGCCAGACGATACCTTGCGCTACAACCAGGGTAACAATGATATGCCTTTTATCGAGTGGGACGAGAACTGGGAAGATATGAGCACCGAATGGGCCAATTCCCTCAGTCTCGGCACGGGCATTACAGACGGATACGCTAGCAACACTCGACTACTCACCCAACTGATTCCCCCCTTCGATCCTAAAACCGACACTTATTCTCTCAGCGAGACCATACCGTCAGTGGCCGAAGCATTCGCCGCAATGGCTGCCTCAACCCTTCTCATGGCCACGGAAGGTGCCAATTTCGATCTCGAGCGCCCCGATCTGGAGCAACTCCCGATGGATCATACTTTTAAAGCTTCCCTGCGTGTCACCGATTATGCCTCCGGCGGTGCCCAAAAGTGGCAAGGCATTTTTTATGTGGTGCTCGTGCTCGTCTTCTTGACAAACCTAGTGTGCTTGGGCTACATGTATATAGATATCAAGGGTGAGCAGTTGACGGATTTCACGGAGCCGCAAAACATGTTTGCACTTGCACTTAACAGCCATGGCAGCTCGAAGTTGAGCGGTGCGTGCGGTGCAGGGCCTGTTGGGAAGCAGCTATCGGAGCGCTGGGTCATCGGTATGGAGGAGGACACCGAACATTATTACATCACCAGTAAGACGGAGAAGGCGGAGCTGCGGCAGCGAGAGCTTGCAGAACAGCACTTGAAACCCACGGACAGTCCGGCGGTTAAGGAGTATCGGCGCATTTCGCGTACTAAGAGTTCGCTTTCGATGTTTCATTGATAATCTGGGTTGTTCTCTCTTTTATTTTATTTTAAAATTCCCTCTCCGTTTCGGTTAAGCTGGTCTACCTACGTTTACAGCCAATTGGGTTTCCTGTTTGCTTTTCGGCGAATCGCTACGACGACCGTCTTAATACCTTGGCTTTGTGCGTTGGAGAGTGAGGACAGTTTTCGGTTTCGGTTTCGGTTTTAATTGCTATCTCGGTTACGTGGTCAACCCTCCGTCACCCGAACGCAGATTTTTCTATATACCCAATCTTCCACATTAACTTCCACATTAATGATCAATATAATGACAATTTTATTACAAAATATATTGAGTTTCAGAAAAACCTACCTAATAATATCCCTGGCGTATTGCCAACGATTAAAGCTTAGAGAAGAAGGCAAACTGTGGAGCTAGTAGAATCAAACGATGCCAATTGCTACCCCCGAGGAAACCCGGCTGTCGCATACTCTTCAAACATCAAACTCTAAGGGCGCATGGCACGGTGAAGGTACCTAAAAAATGGATAAGAAAAGATATCTAAAGGTAGTGATAGATGTACATGTACAATTATGGAAAAACAAGTGGAAAAGATGGGAAAAAAATGCAAAACCAAACATGCAAAAAGCCCTCCATCCCTTTCTTACGGGACATATGACATGATACAAAAGAGCAAATCCAAGAAACCCAAGACCAACCCGACAGAACCCTTCTTGAATCAATAAAACTCCTCCAGATCCCCAAAGGACCCCAACTTGTCACTCTCACACTTAAACTCCGGCTCATACGCCTTCGTTGGTAGAATTCCCGCATCGAGTCCCTTCTTATAGCTCCACTGCACCGCCGTCTCCGTCTGCCATGTCCAATAGAACCATCCGTACCCCTTTTCAAACGCATACATCTGCGCTTCGGCATACATCCGCAGATATTTCTTGTATGACTCGGAATAATCGGACGGGTCTGCATTGGCCTGGTCACAGGAGCAGGGTGGGCCATTGACAGCGGGATCATCCGGCGGCCACTGGGTCGGACAGTGGGGTTCCATAACTCGGGCCTTAGCCTGCGGATGATCCATGGTACCGAGCCAACGGCTGCCGACGTTAACGTTGTTGAGGAATTTAGCGCAATCGGTGTCAGCCTGGGACCATTCTCCGCAGATTGTGGGTCCCCAGCTATAAAAATTGGAGGAGAGATTAGCTTGGAATTTCTGCACGGGGGGGGGGGCCATATATCCGGTAACAAACGAGTCAACTCAGATAAAACTTACCCGGTACCCTTTGTGTTCGACTTGGCAATCAGCTTAACCCAACTCTCACACACGAAATCCAACTTCTTACGATGCGGTAGCCCAATCTGACCCGTATTAAAAACGGTATACTGATGCGTATCCAGCATTAGATTATCGTCCACATCCTGCATTATCGTTTTCCACTTCTCAAGATTAAGGAACCCATCCGCAAACGCAATCTTCGCGTCTTTCAAACCGCTCCTTCTAACTATCGAAATCGCGTTCGTATTCCAGTTAATAACAGCCTCAATGTCAAGCTTTAACATCATGGGCTCGTTCACTAAACCATATATTGTAACCACATTCTTATACCGCTCCTGCGCGAAGAATGTAGCCAATTGTTCGTGGATTTCGTGCGCGCGATCGCCATTCTTGGTACCATCGGCGCCTTCCAGCCAACCGATGGAACCCTGACGGCCGCTGTGGTTCCATCCGTTCTGACTGCCTGGCGCCCCATGCATATCGAGCTTGACACGCAGTCCGTACTTCCTGCAGTACTCAATCGCCCGGAGAAGATAGCGCCAGCCAACTCTTTCGACGTAAGGATCGTCGTCGTAGTTTTTAACGAGCCAGTAGGAGTAAGGGATGCGGACATGATCGAGCCCAGCATCTCGAATCTCCCGAAACGACTGCTCATTTATGAAAGTTGCGTAGTGCTTTTCTAGATACTGGGCCGCATTGGGTGCAAGCTTCTTGCTGAGTGTGTATTCGTCAACAATATTATCCCTGTAGGAATAACGACTGAAAAACGAAGGGGTGATAAAGGGTTCGAGAGAGAGCCAGCCGCCAACATTGACGCCCCTGATCGGCTGTTTGCCGTATGGGAACTTCTTGTTCAGTGGAGGGACATTGTTGTTTGCTCGGGCTGAGTCGTCCCAGGCTAAGTTCAGCCCCATGATAGGGAGGCCACCGATGGTTTCAGCGGTGTATGTGACATTCATATCCGCCGTGTCATACCATGTTCGGGGATCGAAATACGTTTTCGTAGCGCTCTCCTGCAATAACCAAGTCATCAGCTATCCACCTATCCCCTCCGGACACGACTAGGAAAGAAAAAATAGCAAACTGGATCTTACCGGGAGTGTATCTGGGTCAAAGTTCTCCAACTCAGTTCTTGGTGGAGGTGGTTGGGAAGCTGGACCGCCCGGGTTATCCCCCGAGTCACCACCAGAACCCTGGTCACCGTTCTTATTTTTTGATACCACAACGACAATGGGGATGATAATAATCAGGAGCAGCGCCAACACTCCAGCAGTGACCCATAGTTTTTTCTTCTTGCTCCAACTGGCAAATCCACCGCCTCCCCCATCGTCGCCGCCTCCGCCTCCGCCTCCTTTTCTTCCTTTCTCATCCTTCCAGGCGCCCCGCCCCCCACCCCCTCTTGTCCTCAGCTCCGGACTCCTCCCCTCTTCCAGAAAAGCGCCAGAAACCAACCTCCTCCCGGGCCATCCCTTACCCTTGGCCGCTTTTTCAGCCGAAATACCCCTCTCCCTTTCCCTAGCCTCGTCCCTTCTCCTTCTCTTCCTCTCCTTCTCCCACAGAGCCTTCTCCTCCTTCGCTTCCCTAGCCTTCGCCGCCGCCTCTGATTTCATCTGAGCCGCGTTCAACTTCGCCAACGCATCCACGCTGAGCAATTGTGTCGCACTATTCGCCGAATCGGTACTGGCATGCTTATGTTTATTACTCCGCGCCCCTTTTTCCCTCGGAAGATATTTCTCTTTCTCCTTCCTCCTCCTATCCCTATTCCTCTCCCTCTCCCTCTCCCTCTCCCTCTCCCGATCCGTGCCAAACCCACCTCGAACCTCACCATCATCGTCATCGTCCAATCCCCTTCGCCTCCGGTCCCTGACGCGCCCCTTCGTCGGACTATGCTCGTCCGCCGTACTGTCCCTTCGCCGTCTCCCCTCGCGATCCCGCTCACGATCTCTCTTCTTAATAGGTGACGTCGCGGGCGATTCTTTAGCTTTATATCTCGAATCCCTGATTCCAGTATTATACGTATTCTCGACCCCCCGACTTCGACTGCGCCGCCTCTCGACGCGCATCGGACTAGGTCTGACATTCGGTGGGCGCGCAAAGTTCGGCCGCGAGTCGACAACTATGATAGCTGATTCCGAATCTTCACCATCGTCATCATAGTCGTGGTCGTAATCTGTGCGGCGCGCGCGCTGCTGTGGTTGTTGTGGCCGCTGCGAGGGGTGCTGTTGGGTTCGACGAGCCGGTGAGGGGCGAGTTTGGGCGTGGGAAGAAGAATTTCGACGGGGTTGTCTGCTCCGTCGCCGGTCGTCGAAGACATCATCGTCGTCATCGTCGTCATCATGCTGGGCATCGTTCCTGTAGTCATCGTATGCATTAGAGACATATTCGTCTGTATCGTGCGTATTTCCGCGCTCGTAGTTGTACTGTCGTCGGTCACGATCTCGAGAGCGGTATTCACCCCGCTCCCGTTCGCGCGAGTGGTGAGGCATGCATGCGGCTTGTTCTGCTGCTGCTGCTGGCGTCTATATGTTTAACTATGTATTTATGCCTGGCTTTCCCAACAGCTAGTGTCCGAATTGTAAAAACGAGCAGGTATATCCTCGCCTCGCAGGGCTCCAATCGCGAAAACCGTATCCCGCGAACGAGGCGGTCGTAAATATCCTCCACAAAACCGAACAGCTTATGTTTCCCGATCCAACATCCCAAAAAGGTAAACAGTGGTGAGAGTGGACAATGCGCTCCTCCCGCGCAGCGTAAACGACTGACGAAGTGAAGTTCCAGAGCGCGAACGTAAACCGTTTATCCAATTCAGTCCAACCCAACCACAATCCAATATCCCCCACACAGTCCGTTTAATCCCACGTCCACACTCAACTCGGCCTAATTCAATATCGTAAACGGCGGGCGCGACGTGGGCGGCGTGGTGCGTGGTAGTTCGCGACGTGTACGTTGACAGCGTTATTCGTTAATTCCCGTACGACGCCTGCAAGAAAGAACACCAAACGAACGGATACGTAGGGAGTAGGAATGTAGGTAGATAGGTTGAATAAGCCGCGCGATTTAATTGATATCTGCGATTCGCTGTTTTGTTTGCTGTAACGGTAGTAGTAAGTGGTATTATTTGCCCATGAATATGCGGCCGCGCGATCGGGTTAAATAAATAGTTAACGAAGGATGAGAGGCTGAAAATGAGATTGGCTGGCAGCTGAAAACAGACGGGCGCATTCAAGCGAGAGCAAGAAATTCCCAATAAAGTATTTTTGTTAAAGAGAAAATAGTCAAGGCAGAACGTAGAAGGGATATAATAGATCTACTTGAATTCTAAATCTAAAACACATGTAACTACAAGTATCGACGGAGTTGCACGAAGCCAGCGAGATTGGACGAGTCCTCACAAGGCTTGGTATCGCATCACCACGCCACCACCATACAACCGTACACGTTGGCCAAGTTGCGCACAGCCAAAAAGGCCATCCATGCACAATAATTGAATATATCTATTTTTTTTTATTCTACCCTATGACATGAAAAGAGACACTCGGATTTCCCCTAGTTTTGCATCCGTAAGATCATAACTATATCGAGTGGTGTGTACACACATTGATTGGCCGTATCATGGTTGCCGTAGCAACGCAGCACAAAAAATATATACATTTCTCAGAACCAAAAAACAACCTCCAACGGGTCAGGAACAAAATGGAGAACTAAAAACAGAGCAGATGGAGCATTCATCACCTCGCTCGCATTTTGGCTTCGCGGCGGGTGTATATCGCCGCGAGGATGTATAAAATCGACGAAATCTTCCTTGTTCATTTAGCTTTCTATTGAGGCCGTGTGGTAAATGGGGAAAGAAAGGACTATACAGAGTAGTTATAGCAGTAAAGACTGGGCTTAGCCACGCGAGCTTGAGAAATAGTTTCGAGTACAGGGAAAAGGGAGCGTGGTGGATAAGATAATAAATTCACTGGTTTATATTTGAAACAAGATGTTAATCCTCCACAAAACGAGAGCAAAATGTTAGGAAGCACAATTGAAGAACAGAGGTTTTAAGATGAGAGATCGATCACATTCAAAATCAGCATTAAAATTGGAAATTGATCAAAACCTCAAAAAACATTCTGCGCCCACATACATAATCCAGCATAAATCAAAAATGATCACATATACGACAGGCAACAGAAATGGGGTATGTAATGCAGGTTATGTTAAAAATGAGGGAACCGAGAAAAGAAAACCTCCAAAACCGACAAGCCATCCATGAATAAATCAGTGGTGAGCGACAAAAAAGAGAAAACGGTATTAGTAATGGGAAATGAGGAAAAGAACACACAAAAAACAAACAATCATCAGAGGGAATAGTGGAAAAGAATATTAAAAGTAAAATATGAAACATGCCTAATAAGGGAAAAAGGGAAGCAGAAAAATAAATAGCCCGCCTGCGAATGCATTTATAAAAAAGACATGCCAACAGAAGGGGGCTTCTTGAACGGCGAGAAAGGGGGTACACTTCCCATCCCATGTGCGGGAACGTATGTGTGCCGGTCATGATTGCCATACCCTGCCCTGAATTCATTCAGGGTGCTGCTCTAGTGACAGGTGATTTGCATTGGTTCTTTTCCACTTGTTACTTTCGGTTCGGGCGGCTCATCGTTATAACGTCCTCTGCAACGGCCCAGAATGAAGGCCTTTCACAGCCATTGATGATACTCTCTATTCGGCGGCACTGCGTTGAGTGTGCTAGGTTGCCAAAATCACGAATGGAAGGTGTGTTCGATGTCAAATAGGCGACAGCGCTTGGTTGCCCATCAGGCTAATACTCAAGCGTCTCGTAATGGATAACTTGCAGCTCGCAGCAATTCAACGAATAGTGGGTGATGACAGGCAGTCTTCTCCACATCCATCAGAATGCCGTCATTCTCAAGTTAGTATGATAACAGGGTTTTCCTTTCAGATCAGAATCTTGAGCGGCGAGATTGGATCCAATGCTTCGGTGGTTGAACTTGTTGAACACCCAAAGTGTCACCATATCCCCATTCTCATCGCCAAAACGTATCACCATGAGAACGTGGTACAAGTTGAACAAACAAGAACCGCGCAGCATCCCGACAGCAACTTCCAATGGGACATCCCAAGGTAAACAGCCCTGTTTGTAAAAAAAATCACAGTGCGAACCCTCCAACTCCATTTTCCACCCTAAGCCTTAATCCCATTCAAATCGTGCTATTTTTGAGATTTCCATCATGATCCCCTCGTTAACCGTCAACTACTAATAATCTGTCTCGCACCCTCCTTACCAAGCACACCAGGCTCCATCGGTTTGGGGCTGCGGTCACGACCCTTCTTGCGGGTGAGAAACGAAAGCATCCCACTATTGGATCCAGACGCGGCCCGGGCCTTATTGTTTTCTCCAGCCTCATATCCGTCCGGTAGAGTTGAGCTGTGATCCGCAAGATTACTCCAGCTTCCTGTCTCTTCTAGCACCATTTGTACGCCACCTCCTTTGCTCATATTACGGGTCGCACCGCGGCGTTGAGGGGCCGGGGGTGGTGGGGGTGGACGGTACGGTTGGGAGTGTACTTGTGATGATGGTACAGGCCGTGAACGTCTGGGGGGAGAACCGGATCTTGCTCCGCTCTGATGCCTATTTGGTTCGTATGGATAACGATCGGATTCGGGAAAGGAACGAAGCGTGTCGGAAGCGTTTGATCGACTAAGAGACCTTTCTGTATGGAGCGAAGGTGAGCCGCTTACTGAGCGGGGCTGGGAGGGGTGTCGTGTGTGTGATCGGCTGGTAGCGGTGTGAAGGCAGTCCTCGGGGTTACTAATACAAGAAATGAGTTCAAGTTAGGCGAAATGGGGGAGGAAGGGGGGCTGGGAATCTAACCTAGAGGCCGCGATTGCAGCTGCAGCGGTACTATTGGGGCTGTCAGCAAAGTTACGCCAGCAGTTCAAGGGTGAAAGAACGACATACCCTTGATAAGAGACCGTTGTGTAATCGAACGGCTCAAACATGGTCTCAATAATTCGGTGAAGTTCGTCTTCTCGTATTTCTTTCGGCGTAGCATCGTCCTTCAATTCTGCTCTTGGCTTTTGTCGACGGGCTCGTGCTTCCAATGGTGCTTCTTCTAGGAGTAATTCTTCGAGGTCGTATGTCGCATCAAAATTCGTCTTTTCGCTGGATGGTACGAAGATGGGGAGAATCTCTTTCCGTTCCAAGGCCTCAAAATCAATATCTTCAAAGAAAGGATGATCCTCAAATGTCTCAAAGCCGGCCGCGCCTATTCGTTTTGACCGGTCTTTTTGTAGAAGAGATGCGATGGCGCGTAGACAGGGCACGGTGACCGCAGGATTTGTAACGTAGTATTTTGGTTGCGCTCGTCGAATGTTTTCCGATAGCGTGTCATGGCTTCGTCCCTCGAATGGGCGCTAGCATCCTGTTAGCGATGTTTAATCCGATATCAGATGTCAAAATATTCGTCTTACCTTGTTATAAATGCACTCGTAAAAGGTGACGCCCAGAGACCACCAGTCGACTTCATTCAGATATCCTCCCCCCTCGAAAACCTCAGGCGCCAGGTATGCTAACGTGCCCGATTTGCTTGTAAGTGGCTTTGTTGGTTTGAAGTCCGAAGCAACATTCTAAATGGCAATTAGATCCAATTCCGGGTTTTCCGCGTTGCACGAATACCACTCACAAAGTCTGCTAAATGAACATGTCCCTCGGAATCCAGCAGAACGTTATCCGGTTTTAGATCCCGGTGGATTATGCCTTGTGAATGTATGTACCTCAGGGCGCATGCCAACTCAGCAACCCAAAATCGCACAGCGTCTTCCGTGAAAGTTTTCCTTGATATATGGAATCGAAGGTCCCCGCCATTCATTAGGTCTACCACAATGTATCTACATAAAATTAGCATATATTTCCCGCTATGTCATGGTGGCATAATCGGTGCAATCAGACCACTTACATGTACTCGATGTCCTGGAAGGAATATCTCAAGTTGCACAGGAACGGGTGGTTTAAATGCTCCAACATTCGCCTTTCTCGAATGATATTTCGAACGCTTTCGGACCGGACAACTGAAAATAGCCGATATAAACATCAGCACTTGGTAGATAGAAGGATTATCCGCAAAGCTTAAAAGCCTACCTTCATCTTTCCGGATGTATTTTAGAGCGAATGTTAAACCAGTATCCTTGCGTTCAACGATCCGTACTTTACCAAACGCACCCTTTCCAACGACACGCAGTAAGCGGAAGTGGTTTAAGTTGACTGTGTAGGGATGTCAATGGATGAGTTCGTATTCAAATGCACGGAACCGAGACAGTTGAATAGAGAAATAGCAGCAGGACGGGGAACGAACCTGCATCTGTATAGCACACCTGCTTCCCCTGGGAATTGCCCATTGCGACCCGGACAACAGCTTAGTTGCTAATATCCAAATTCCAGCCTACTCTTGATCCTGCATCACCAGTGGTAGACAAAATCCCGAGACTTGAACGGTACCAAGCGGATTTTGCGAGCGCAGATGCAGACGATTGGACTAGTTTGTTGAATGGTGGGTGTTTAAGCGGGTTTGCCTCTTCCGATGAAGTATGTAGGGAAGGCTGGAGGGGCGCAGAGAACGACGTAAACGCGAAAAATTGAACTACAATCGTGTTCGCTGGTTGTTAATAGAATGAACTAGATAATCCATCAACGATTCGACTATGACGAGGAACGGAAAGCAAGATATTAAACAAAACGGGCTGGAATGCGCGCCGGTGGACGATGGCTAGGGAGAGCACTCGTCAGGCTTGTGACAACGTCCACGCTATTCAAGGCATAAATGAGGGGAGGTCTAGGAAGAAAGAGAGATTCAAGAGCAACAGCTCAAGTTGATCCAGGGACAGACCTCATCCGCTGCGCAGAATATGGTGAGAGTGTGAAGAGAACGATGAAGGCTGCAAGGCTGGACTTTGAGATGGTGACAAAGGCTTGGAGCAAGGGGACGTGGGATGTGCTTACCCAGCGACCACGGGAGGATGAAGACAGGGAACGAGAAGCCAAGGAGCCGTCCCTATTTTAGATTCGCAAGGTTCTTTGGACTGCCAATTGACCTCGATTGACTAAACTAAAACCGGGGGAAAAAGGCGTGGAGAGGAGCCGATGGAGAGGAGTCGGAGAGCTAGTGAATAAAGCCCTTCGCCAACAGCTCTTGTTTTCCCCGGACAGTTGGATATCCCAGCTTCCTGGATCGAATCGGGGACAATTGGCCTAGGACTGCAGGATTTTGAAGGGCTGAGAAGACAAATTGCATTCCTTTGTAGGGGCGCTGAGGGTTGAAGCTGGAGGAGGGTCAAGGGGAGGAAGATAAATCAGTTGATATAAATCATAGAACACAAGCCGGGCACAACTTTCTCTGGCCGTCGAGAGAAGATGTTGGATACACAACAACAAGAAAAGGGGACAAGGAGTTGGCTGGCAAGAATCGCTTTGTTGTTCTTGAGCTGGAGGAGAAATAAGGAGACTCCGCTGGCGTGGATGATAATGGTGAGGATATACGCTTGCTGGACCCTCGCTAGTAAGAAAGAACACCGCTATGACGATACAGCAACCACGAGCCCAGATGTAACTATGTAGCAGAGCTCTGCTGAATTAATTCCCTTTCTTTCTGTCTCTCTTTATCGATCGAGCCGGAAAAAGAAAATATATATACAATAATGGATGCTTGCATGCCCATGTGTCTTTTTTCCTTTCCTTTTTTGCCTTTTGAAACGCCAAAATCTCCTGCACATCATAAATTGCCGTATCATGTGTATTGGTTGCATGGTACTGTACCAGTTTGTATGATACCGTATTTTATGAATTTCTCCGCTCCTCTTCCCTACTATTTCCGTTTCCTCCCGTATCAGCCTCATATCTCTATTCTCACCTCTTCTTCTTCTTCTTCTTCTTCTTTTCTCCTCTCTTCATCATTATCACCGTCATTGTCATCTCCCTCACCAATACGGAGTACTTTGGCCTCGCTTGAAAATGCATGGGGAAGATCCTGTGGTGTCTTATTAGGCTTCACCAGAACCAAAAAAACTCGCCTCTCAAGTCCCAATCAAACCCGCAGCAAGCTCGCATGGCCTCGCGTGTGGGCAAACTACCTCGTGGGCGCCACGTTTCGAACCGGTCAAGCCAGCCCCAGCCCGAATGACTTCAAGCCATAGCTAGCCCAATCACCGCCCGCCCTCAGTGCCACCAGGCTCCAAATGCTGAAACCGGCCACCATTAGCCCAAACAGCCCCCGCCCTTCAATTGGTTCGCAGCCCTGCCTGGACATCCCGAACACTCGGGAGACGCCAGCCAAAATCAAACAAAGGGGATACATATAATTGGAAAAGCTCCCACTGCCACCCCCCAGTGAACTTGTGAAGAGGCGAAAGAAGGTGTTAGTGGCAATCAGTTTGGCTCTTTCGACTCTGGCTATTGAAGCCAGAATAATATACATACAGGTGGAAAATTCGATTCCTGCTGTGGTGGAAGTTTTTCACTACTTCGAGAACAACTCTCCAGTTCAGACTTGGATTTTCATCCCCCGCCCAAAATCCCTGATGCCTTGAGGGCTCCCGGGCACGTCAACACCCCGGCGGGTTGAACTAAATTGGCAATGATCGCTCAACCCGTAAAAGCTGACACTCCTGGGCCGACAACCACCCATCCCATCCTGAAAAAAAATGCCTGATTGGGCAAACCCGAAACGGGCTGCGAAGCCCATTCTAGTAACTAACAATAATAGTTCTAGAAAACGGTATTAGAAAATCAATCTCATGCCAGCAGCAAAACATATCTTTTATTTTTCTGTTTATTTCTTCCTCTGCGAGTCAATCATAACGAAACCTCAGACTGGGCGTTAATAAACGCATCGATTTAGCGACGGGTGATTTGGCTTGCCTCTGGCGCTCCTGGGGAAGTGCGCTAAAACCTCACTAATCCAACAGAGATGAAAGTTAGCGAGACCCTCCTCGAACCCTAGCAAAATTCTTTGATGTGTCTGCGCGATCGTCAAGTCCTTGCTCGTTCTGGCT
Organism: Blastomyces silverae; assembly: GCA_001014755.1. Lineage (NCBI taxonomy): Eukaryota > Fungi > Ascomycota > Eurotiomycetes > Onygenales > Ajellomycetaceae > Blastomyces > Blastomyces silverae. The sequence continues at coordinate 71,193 of LDEV01002207.1, forward strand.
TCGCCTTGCCCAGAGCTCCCCGATGATGGCGCACCAAAGACCGTCGTTATTAGGATCCATCAACATTGAGAAACAACTCGATTTCCTTAACCCCTCAGCTGCCACAAAATGAAAACTAAAGGGGCCTGAAAATAAAGGAATACGTCACATTGAACAAACCCATGTCAAACTCCATTCAAACTCCATTATTCCTGTTGTCTCACATTGTCACGATCGGCAGGGCTAAACTTCTCCCAGCGATACAACCCCTGCAACAACAAATGAAGCATAGCAGACCCACTAGAGCTTGACAGACGGTGGCAAGGAATATCTTCAAAAGGGGGAATTGAAGATTTGCATTTTTCAATCAGGCAAAGCTGTGTCTTGGAATTCTTGTTGTTGAGGGATGGATGGGATTCTGGAACTTACGCTGTATATGAATCTATTTAAAGCTCAGTGCGGCTTTCGCAGAACTTCGATATACCCAGACACCCTCTACATTTATAGCATCAAATCAGCCCACGAGAGCTGAACTTCCCAGGTTACTTATTATTCACAGCTGCGATCTGGTTCGGCACGGGTACCACTGAACTGGAACCCAGATGACTGAGCGTCTAAACCTGGTCAAAACGGCCTTGACCTTGAGAAAAATTAAACGCGCCAATGGTCCATGATCCAAACTTCCTAGTCGAGTCGCCCGACTCGTCGCCTTTGCAACCGCACATCCTTTGTCCCGTGACAATGATGAACCATGCAGGATCCCAGAAAATCCTTGTGGCTCGAGATAAATTCGTTGAGAATTGCAGGTTTATCCTGAAAAGGTTGTGCTGCTTGGAACGGACGACAGCAGCCAGGTAAAGTGCCCGAATGAAAGCCCTGATTGATTACAGTGGACTCTTTCCTGGCTTGTTCAACGTTGTAAGGCATTTTATTCCGTCTGTACTCCGTAGAAGTTCCCTTGAACGCAAGGCCTCAACAAACAAGCCATATTTCAGGAACAATAACTATCAACTGATACTCGGCAAATACTTGAGAATCAGAGTCAACTGGATTCAAGCACAAATACCCAAGATGGTTCTTTACGTGACACCGTCATGAACGGGACGAAACTAAAATACCAGGAGCGAAGTTCTATGCATCAAGCAGGTGCCACCACACCTAACCAAACACCTCCCGTTCCCAAAAACTCTACCGTGCCATGCACGCTCAACCATGGAAGGGGATATGCGAACCCCAAAAGAAAAAAAGAAAAGAATGTGTGTGACACGTGTGTGAAGTGGAAAGCTGCACTTTGCTTATTTTCCAGTCGACTTTTCAACAAAAATTGCCTCTTGGCAGCTTGGCTCACCAGTCCCTCGTGCTGATTTAAAGAAATGGCAGGAATTGAGCTCCCAGCCACCACGTGGGAAGCTTCTTCTTGGATGGGTTCTTTCTGTCGCTTTCCGTTTCACCAGGGATTTTCCATTTTTGCTCTGTTTTGATCGGCCCCTTGGTTTTGGGTCGTTTCCTTTTCGCCGTGCTATGATTGGCTTAACTTCCCAAAATACTCACCTCCCTCAAAACCATGTTTTGGTTGCAGTGGCGTTTATCCATTCGCTCAGCTGCACTTTTTTAGAGCATGGCAGCTCGAAGAACCTGGTTGGATTTCAGTGGATGATCCTCACTAAATTCGCTGTCTAGAATTTCGATATAAATCTTGAGACACGCGGCTCTTCCAAGGAGGATCCATGCAAAATAAATATCGGCAATTCACTCCCAGGATTTAAACCGACACGGCTCGTTTTAGCAATATGGAAGCTGGCAGTCCGAAAGGAATCGGAGAAATTTTACTGATTGTTTCTGCATGAAATCCCCTAGGAAGTCCGAGTCATTCCTTCGCTCTTCCATCAAGCCAGCAGTGCAAGCCACCGGATATGGGGTGTCAAAATACACATACCAGGGGCCCAGCTCATTGGACCCATGCACCTCCATACGGAGGAACCCTCTCGAACCTTCAGCCCCAGACGCCAATTCCCGAACCTCCGCGGTCCAAAAAATTCCTCCGTTCCCTATTTTGCTTGCCACTTCACCGCATCTTGAAGGAACCACACTTATGCATTTTTGGCAATAATAGCGACAGGCCTATCGAATACCTAGAAACAGGCCCTGCATCCTGCGACATACGACATATGTACACATGGCCTGTCTACTTGACACCACTTTTCACGCGTGGGCTTGAACTTAAAACTTCGTACAGCCATTAAAAAAAAGTAACGATTAATACAGCGTGTATGCACGCCACAGGCACCATTGCCCCCTTGTCATACCTCCGTCCATGCTGTGATACCTACTGTATCTGGCTGAGGAACGTCTGTTTCAGTGAGTGAATAAGGTCCAAGTTAATGAGCCCGACGGAAGACGGGCAAAGGACAAGGGCAGATTGGGAGTTGCGAGAAAGAAGAAAGAGCATTCTTTCTTTCTCCTGTTATGTGCAGTGTAGCACGACGGGCTTAAACAATGGCTATAGGGTGCGAATAGAAACCCATAATGCCGTATATAGGGATACTATAGATGAACAACATTATCTACAAAGGTACGTACTTATTACGCAATCTAAATAGCAAATGGGTAACAATGGCTCTTGCAAGGGTCCTCTTTATACAACCGTATACTATATATCGTTGGTGGGTTGCTCAAGAGACTTGAATAAGCAGCAGGGAAAGTTATATATTTTTGATTTAGGATAAAGGGATGTATTCTGCAGTGCACCGTAATTATTATAAATGAGAGTACTATAATGAATTGTCCAGTGCCCTCTATCAATGCGGATTTCAATTGTGACATCATAAAAATAAACAAAGATGCATCAACATCACCTCTATGTGACAGATACTCTATCATGTAGTTTATCCATGCACACAGTGCACCCTATATGACACGACCCGAAATTGTGATTTATTATTAAGGCAAGAATAACCCGAAATTGTGATATATTAAGGCAAGAAAGGGGCAATTAAAAGGGAGACGCTACCTATTGTAGCTTTTAGAAGGAATCAAAGCCCAAGGAAAGGAAGAATAAACCAACCCCCCTTCTGAAAAAAAAAATCAGATCTAGATCATTCCCCATACCCAACAACCATACGCAAAAACATATTCAATCCAAATCCCACCCTAAAGTCGCCAGACATCACGAAGATAAATATTGGAGAAAGGCAAAGAGAGCCGCCTCGGCATATGCTCTGGCCCTTTCTGAAGCATCATGTATGAAGTACATGGGCTTCAAAAATAACCATCTACCCTTCACCACCTCCGCCCATAAACAGAGCTTTCAGGCGAGGGTCGCCGACTACTATTCTTGCTCTGCATGACCGGAGGCGTCGCTCTTCGACTTTTTTCAGCCGTGGACACGCCATGAGGCAGCCGATCATCGTCATCTCTCGACCGTAGCAACCTTGTCTTCCCTGAAAGATCCAGCTTATGATCATCCTCACCACTATACCGCGCGCTAGCTTCATGGCTGAAGAGCGCCATCATATCCTTCATGGTGAGTTTGGCCCCGGCCATCTTGCCCTCAATGGTGGCGTTGGCGAGTTCGCGTTTGCGTTCTTGAAGGTCGATAATGCGCTCTTCCACGGTGTCCTTGATGGTTAGTTTGTAGATTTTCACGTCGACCGTTTGGTTAAGGCGATGAACGCGGTCGATCGCTTGTTCTTCGACGAACTGTGATAGTCAGGTTAAGTGTTAGCCTAGATTTTGGAATTTTGAAAAGAAAAAAGCTTCCTGGATGGAGGAGACGGATCATACCGGATTCCAGAAAGGCTCCAAAATGACAACTCTGCTCGCAGCTGTTAAATTCAATCCGAGGGAGCCAGCACGCAAGCTGCAGAGAAGTACTCTAGTCTTCGAGGAATTGCGTAGCCTATCAAGACTGTGTTCTCGTAGGTCGTTTCCCATCGCACCATCGTAGCGCGCATAGCCAATATGAGAATCCTTCAGGAAGGGTTCGATTTTATTAAGCATGGAGGTGAAGAACGAAAATACGATGAATTTGTAGTCCCCAGACTCTTTTTTCAGAATCTTCATTAGATGCCTAATCTTTGTGGAAGCAAGGTGATCTGGCGTTTCGGGCTCATCGTCGCTTTCATCGTCATCGGTTTCATCCTCGTCCTCGTCAGAATCCAGATTTATAACTTCTGTTGTCTTCCCTAGGCCCTCTCTATTTTCGCCGTCTTCATCGCCGTCGGTTTCAGAATCGTCAGATTTTAACCATTCACCGCCACCTTCAGCATCCTCGTCATCAGCCCCACCAGCCTTCCCAAGATTTCCAACTTGTCGTTCACTATCTGGAACAAGCCATTCCCCGGCATCATCTTCGTCGTCGCTGTCGACAATTTGACGCTGCTTTTGCAATCGCGCTCGTCGCGCTTCAGACATCCCAGCGGATTCCCGGTGTTTCTCTTTCTCCTTTAGCTTCTTCTCTTTCTTCTTCTTTTTCTTATCGCCTTTTTTCCGAGGGCTAATGACTTGAGTCTGCAAGTCGGCCTCGCATTCCGCACATCTACTCGCGCCACTCGTAGCTTCCTTGGAACTCAGCTTTGCCTGACAAACATCACAAAGTTTAGTCGTGACGCTTAGTCCACCCATAAGATTAGCGATGCTATCGATATCTTCTTCTCCTTTGGGTGTTTTGGACTGGCTATTGCCTCCAAAATTGTTCATCAACACATCTTTGTCTTGAGCAAGGTCACTCTTTACAAGATCAGGATGATTGCACGCCTGGCGGAGACGAAGGAGAAGAACCAATGCGCTTGCAAGGTTTATATTGTCATCGCCAATCATGCGTTCTAAAGTCTTATCAGTCCGCCGTTCTAGCCGTTTATAAAACGCCCTTTCCGCAGGGGTGAAATCCGCCTCAACTTTCAACACTTCGCGATTGGTGATCCTAAATCCGTGTGACGATTCTTTGTTTTCTCCTTTACTGTCAGAGCTTCCCTTACCCAATCCTCCATCCAATTTCAGGACATCTTTCGTCCGACGCTTCATAAACGCTTTGAGATAAACTTGCAGTCTCCGGATGGCTAAACCGCCTCTCCCATTGTTTAATGGTTTGGTAATCTGCTCTCGCCATGCTGCAAGATCATTGTACGGTTTAATACGGAGGAAATTGATCAAGCTCTGTAATTCATCCAGATTATTCTGCATGGGAGTACCAGTGAGACACCACCTATATTCAGATCTCAGTGCACAGGCACCCTGGGTTGATTTAGCATTGCGGTTTTTGATGGTGTGCGCTTCATCAAGGATAATTCTGTACCAATGGTTGGCGAAACATCCTGTAGGTCTTTTTTCGGAGCTTGCATGTTCGGAACTGAGGGTACCATATGTAGTAATCACAACATCGAAATGCGATAGACTATCGGCGTGTTTCGTTCGCTGAGGTCCATGATATACACAGACGCGTAATCGGTGGGAGGCTGTAACTTTGCTCTCAATTTCGGATTCCCACTGCTTAATCAGAGCAAGTGGTGCAACCACCAAAGTGCCTTTGCCAACTTCAGGGGGTATTTTCTTCTTTTTTTTATCTTTGTCCTCCACAGCCTCCTCCTTTTCTTTTGGCTGGCGAGGGTTCGTAAGCATCAATGCGATCGCCTGAATAGTTTTGCCCAGACCCATATCATCAGCGAGAATTCCGCCTTTGGGAATCACGCCTCGTGTCTTTTTGACACCGGATTCCTTATCCCTCATCCACTCAACGCCCTCCCGCTGGTGGGGAAGGAGTTTGATCTTCAATCCCTCAACAGTGCCATCGTCTTCTTCCTCTTCTTCCTCTTCTTCCTCTTCCTCCTCCTCTCCCTCGTCAGCGGTTCCACCAACAGCAACTTTCTGAAGCTTACTAGCAAGCTCATTGACCTCGTCCTCGATTTTTTTGCGACGCTGCCTCGTGCGAGGTTTATCATCCTCATCCTCAAAAGCGCCCTCCAACAGAGCCTTGATATTCTCATTTGCCTTTTCCGCATCAACATAGCGAAAACCATCCATAGCGCCAATTTCTTCTTCACCGAGCCGGGTGTTTGTCGCAGTGCCAGTAAGATCGATGAAATTCTGCAGGTTGCTTAACGGTCTTGACATCTTGGGCTTGGTTGGAGAGGCGAATATAGGGATGGGAGCCGGTTGCGTGGTGCGATTGATATTTGACGGCTTAACTATCTCGTATATACTGTCATCGTCTAGTAGCCTTCCAGAATTGCTGTACTCTGACGGCTTTACCGGTCGCAAGGGATCGTATCCTGTATATCTCTGACCCAGGGAGGAAATACTGCCTCCATGCTTTAGAGTCGTGGGTGCCTGGCCATGATTGGGTCGATAATCCTTCCCCTGGAGTTGTGTTTGGGGTCGTTGTGGAGGCGGCTTATGATGTTCTGGGCGTGGCTTATTGTCCTTAGGGATGATGAACGGGTTACCCTTGTTCTGATGTAATGAACTTGGGGGGGCTGATTGCCCAAATCCTGGCTGCGAGGACTGTCTACTCTGGGGTTTGTCGTTCTTTTCTGCCGGAAGGCTAGGGGCCCGTGGAGGCTCCCGTTCCTTCACCATTGTTACAGATCCCCAGATCCCCAGGTCGTACCTGAGCCAAGATCTTCCGGCGGTAAGAGGCCAGTAATTCTCACTGGTCCTGTCAAATTCCCGTTTGTCGTAAGGCCAATACCCTTCTATAAATCAATGCCAACCAACCGGATCGTTCGTGTTCTATTATATTGATGGTGTGGGCGGATATCTGCCTGGGACATGGGAAAAGATGAGCCTATTAGTCTGATATCTTGATTTGAGGCAGCCTAGGTGTCACACAGGTCTGCGATCTGCAGGTAAAAGATGTCCTTTAAGACGCGGAACGAGGTAGAAATTAAGGACCAACTCTATCTTCATGGGTATCCAAACACTTTCCGTACCTTTGCCAGTTCCTGGTAGCGAAAAACTCTAGTATATGGCTGCGAGCATGTCTGCCGATAAATACAGGAGGTTCAGGCAAATGGGCAGACGCTGTGGTTGTGGACCTTGTCAATATCTGTCGTCATCGCAGCTGTGGAGCTTTGTGTTTTTCTAGAGACTACGGAGACAGGGGTCGGTTGCCGTGTTTGGATGTCATGGCAACCACAACGCTTAGTCAACTGCCAAGCCCATTTCTTGGCATTCCAGGTAAAATCTCCGGACCAATTAAATTGCGGTTTGATTATCGGGGGGTGGAACATGCAGCGGAAAATATGGCGCCTCCTTCCCTCCGCTCTCTGCACTGCGTTAAGATATGAAATTATTAGTGCATTTTATCTTTCATCCAGTTTACTCAACGTTTCCGATTATGGACTCGGCAGAATGTTGAAATTAGTAGAAAACCGTTCCGACAAGCTACATATGACCCATTAAGCGCTTCCTGACTAGGGTAATGCTCTCTCGGGTACGTTGTGAATAGTTAACGCATCGCTTTAAGGCTGCATTTCGAACGTTCATAGCGAAGATTTATATAGTTAAGCTGTATAAAATCACCTGAATAATCGCCTGCATAGATCCTGTTATCCCTAGAAGCAATCCTGTAAGGGCGAAGTGGAACTCCCAATGGCCCACCGTGACGCATATCCAATTATAGAAACCAAAAAAAGAAAGCAAACTAAAGAGCGTATTTACCACAACCCCGATCACATTAACTCCCGAGGATACGTGTATATTCCTCTACCACGTAAATACCTGGAATGGGAAGCTGTAATGCTAGACACCGGTCTAAAACTAAAGGGGGTTCGACGTTCTGAATTCTCAAAGCCGACAGAAAACACCAACCTACCATTATATCCCATGTACATTAAACATCTCCAACAACATCTTTGAAAAGCTCCGGCACAATCATGCTTGCATCGCCCTGGAAAAACCAATCCCCAGGCCGCATCCCGGCTGGAGGCGTGTCGCTGAGATCCATATTAATAACTGCCACACGCGCCCCCTTATCGCGTGCCATCTCCACATATCCCGCGGCAGGGAAAACCCGCGCCGTGGTCCCGATGACAAGCATAAGGTCAATCTTATCCGCATCCTCAATCCACTTGTCAACATACTCTAGAGTCTTAGTTGGGAGTGATTCGCCAAACCATACCACGTCCGGCCGGAGGATATTGTTCTTGCATTGGGGGCACTGGGGTAGGTCCGCTACTGTGATGCGTGGAATGGGTACGTCTGCGTTGGAGATATCGAGCTCTACGCCCTCCGTATGTGCTGCTGTTGCTGCCTCCCCTTCTGGGGGATGAGGCTGGCCTTTCCATTCCATGGCAGTGTAGAGAGACTTGGTGGCCTCTTCGCCTGTCTTGTCGTGTGCAGAGGGGATGGGTTCAGGAGCAGCTTTGGGGATACCAAGTGCTGGCACGATGGGGTCATTGTAGTCCTCCCTAATGTAATCACAGGAGGGAGAGGCGCACTTTACGTCGAAGAGGGAGCCATGGAGGACGTGGAGTTGGGATGGCGGATGGTTGGCTCGTGGGGAAAGGCCTGTATATTGAATTGTGCGCAATAGTTAACACTCACAATCACTTCAACTAAGAGCATATCCCGTGCACAATGCATATAAGTCATATTAAAAATTCCCACATGGTCATACCATCTACATTCTGGGTCAAGGTAATGAAATTGGGATTCCTTTTTGCCAACTCCGCGAGAGCGAAATGTGCTCTATTCGGTTTCGCTTTCATAGCCATGTGCCGTCTATAGCTGTAGAATTGCCAAACGAAGCCTGGATTCGCCTTAAAAGCCCCTGGGGTCGCGAGTGAGGTCGCAGGATAGGACCGCCATACCCCTCCAGCACCACGGAATGTTGGAAGCCCTGATGCAGCCGAAAGCCCGGCTCCAAGAAGGGCCACCACATTTCTAGAGCTCTGAAGATACTCCGAGAAAGATCGCCTCTCCGACTCAGACAGGATGGACGGCTGAATTGCGGCAGCCATGGTCAAGGTTTGGGAGGGTTGGGAAGTTGAGGATTGAAATGCGGGGTTTGGGGCGGGACACAGCTTATTTAGAGATGAATGGAATCAGGCTCTAGTTAACTAACTATATAACTAGAGGAATGCTGCCTTTGTTACGAACTGCTCTCCTCTTATGAAACATAGAATGAATGAAGACAGCAAGAATACCAACTGCATGCGACCTGATTCCGAGTTGTTGGCATGGAGAAAGCCCGCTGACCTGGAACTTCTGTACGGATTAGCTCTAGTATTTGGGCCTGGGGATTGATTGGCTTGCAGCGATAGTTAATTATATGATTCGAGGCGGTTAGTTAAATAAATAGCTCGTCTGGTTGGTTTAACTATCTACCCGCTCCAGTCAGATATTTTAGAATTCAGACAAATTCATATATTTCAATTCAAAAACATTATCAAAGATATATTCTAACTCTTAATTACTATGGAAGTATACGTTCCAAGGTTATGCAAGCCTGCCAATTAATCTATACGCCGTGGTGTCCATTTGTAGCCCCTATTTAGACTGCCTTAAATATCTATTTATATATATATTTTTTTAAAATAACAAACACGACATTAATGTTTCTCCTCCTTTGGCAACCCAGCCACCGCCGCACCACGAGCATACGTCTTATTCCTCTCATTAACCTTATCTATAAACCCCTGAATATGCTCCGGCACCTCTTTCACCTCATTCTCCGGTGCGGGAATCGGCTCGCCCATCACCTGCCAAACAGGTACCACTCCCGTCCACACTCTGCTTGTAAGCTCTTTATCCTCGCTGTCGTACTTCTCGTCCGACGGACCACCATCCCTAATCTTCCCACTGCCATCCACAATCCTCACCCGTAGTATCGTCGTCGATGTCATCTCTACCTTGTTGGGCGGCACACGCGTATTATCATAGCGATTCTCCACGACGCCGTCGGTCACTATTTTCATGGCCCAGTGCTTTTCTGCCTCGTCTGTGACAACTTGGGCGTACCCGTGCAGTATGGCTGAACGGTAATTGTAGCTGTGCGAGTTAGGGGTGAGGGAGAGGATGAGGCCGTCCACGTGTGCGGCGGAGATGCAGACTGGGAGCCCCTGGTTCTCGCCCTCGCCGTTGGTAGCTCGAGCAAGATTCATCATTCGCGAACTGACGTAGCCATGCAGGTAGCAGTCCAGAGGCTCATTTATGTCTGCGGACGGATATTCGAATGAGCCCATCTGGCCAATCATGGGAAGGACGGCCGGGAATGGATCGTCAGGGCCGGCGGGGAAGGCGACATGCAGGACGGCGGATTCATTGACGATGGAGTGAATTTGGCCCAACTCGTAGGTTCCTAGATCTTACGTATTAATTGATCGCTACTATCGGGAAGTAGACGCATGTATGGAGGGAAGCCTTACCCCGGTGTTTGTACCGGTTCAGTGCGCTCCTGGGGAGTTTTGGATAAACCAGTGACTTCCCCATTGTCTCAATTGTTCCACAGGCGGTACTGTGACGCGATGGTGTAGTTTCAAACGCGATATAGGTATATACCTAGGTACCCGTTTATATATACGGAGTACAAGAGAGGCGACAGCTGGATAGAGGCACCCTTTTCGGCACGGAGTTTCTAAAATGTGTATCAAAGTTTGTATGGACTCGGAGCAAGGATGGAATGAATCACAGAAGAATTGGAAACTCAGGAAAACCAGAGGAGACTCTGAGCCTTAAATGTGTATGCTCGTTTGTGTCTGATGTCGCTGTCCTGTCAGACATGACGCTTCTGGTTGGAGGGGCAAGTCCGCGCTTGTTATTCGAGGGCTATCACCGGCGCGCTTTTTGACAAACCCCGCCACTAATTTTTGACGTAGCCTAGGCATAACGACATTATCTTTCGGCCGGGGTAAAAGTGCAGATAAGCAGCGATCTCAAGGTTTGGCTTTTGCGCCCTCCCACTAGCTACCAATCAATGGAAAGCTATTATCATCAGTCCTGGGCCTTGACGGGAAAGATCCAGGGAACATATTCTAAAGAGGTGTGGGGGGTAAGTTTTTCGGCTTTCACAGCCTATCGGGGCCGGATTTGCGAGTGAAGAAGTGCCTCGTATTCGGCGCCATGACGATGAGCTCTTTCAAGCGCATGCAAAAACTCTCGAGCGAACGAGTTATGATTCAAGATCCATGCAAACTTATGATACTTGAGTGAAGTTATGGCTGTCTATTTACGTCCTTCGATATCGGCCGATATATAGTCATGTATAGTACTGTACATACATGTGCCAGACCAGACGCCCATCGCATCTGGGGAGGATGAACATGTCAATCCTCCACAATCTCCACAACAACCCATTTAACAGTCCATGCTGGTATTCCTCCCAGCTTTCCCATCACCCTTCGACTGACTTTATTTTGCAGAGAAACATCGGCAAATACCCATCCTTGATCACTATCATTCTCTCCCTTGCCTATCTCACCGCTGTTAGATCTAGCTGTAAACTCTCCCCCTTTCTGACACATCGCCAGCTTCATTACCTCCCTACCGATAACTCTCGCCAATCCGCGTCCGCGGTGTCCCTCCTCCACATGGAGGGTGCACAAACTCCCATCCAGCCCCAGAAAAGCCCATGCCACAGGCATTTCCTCTAAGCTGCCGTCAGAGGACCTGTTTTCCGTAACCCCGGGACAAGAAGAGCTTGTATCATCAGCACCTCCATCGTAGTAGACCGCCACACTGGGAGTTTGCTGTAGGATCTCCTTCGACCGCGGGATATCGGTGCGACTAAGCACCAGATCCAACTGTTGCGCCTGGACTCCCAAACGACGCTTGAGGTCGTGGAACCGGTACCCTTGGGGAAGGCCACTATCATTATCATTGATCTCAGATGCGCCCCCATGTTCTTGACACGCTGGATCGTATGTAGACCGGGGGAAAGTATATTTTATGTAAACTCCAGAATCGCGGGGAGGGATGCGGATTCTTGGTAAATGTGGGGGTATCTTTTCCGGGGCAGTCATCGTGGCCTGTAACAGATCGTAGATGCCTGTATGTAAGCTGCCAAACATGAATGATGTCGGTGGATGGGGCGGGATCTTTTTAACAGATTTGCTGTGGAATGGAGTTTGTGGGTGGGGCTCAGGGGGCTGGTTATGTCCGTTCCTTTGCGATTCCAGATACGAGATATATGGCGGGATAAGATGTGTTTGGATGTATAAACATAGAGAAAGGAGCTGAGCCTGTATCTCTGCTGAAACTTCAGGCTCAAGAACAAGTTTGCTCCATTGATCTGTGGCTGACGACAGCTCCTCTATCGCAGCCCATTCCTGTATCGATGGTACCGAGGCCCCAGCTTCCATGCTTGAATAGAGCCATATTTGGGTTTCGCTGCCGGCATAGACATCCACGTACGCAACGAGCCATGGTGAGTGCGCGTTGATGATAGATGTGGCTGCAGGCGCTGGGGGAAAGGTTGCGAGAATCTGTGCTGTTTCTGACGGGTAGATGAGAGAGTGCTGGATGCGCCTGAAGAGAGGCCCGGAGTAGGGAAGATGCGTAGAGAGGAGGGGCAGCAGAGAGCTCCGTGGTTTATGGTGTCTATGAATGACTGGAGCAGACATTGTGCCTGATTACTATTAGGATTGAATTTGGTTGAATTTCTCTAAACCGTACAGAGTAGCATATTGGCTTTCTCATTTCCGTTACTCAGTACAAAGGGCCGACAATCATTTCAGTTTGAACTCGGATAGAAACTATTTATAGCTCGCTGTTAAAATCCATCTCAGCCCGCTAAATTATTTAGCGCCCGCGAAGCTGATGAGTGAACACATACTACAATCCCCATCATCCTGCCTTTTAAACTACAGTCAATTCGACCTTGGTCAATAACAGCTCTTCTTTTGGCCTGGGGATCAAATCAGATTTGAAATATGACAACACCAATCGATGATATCTGATAGTGCGAGGCTACCGCTCACGATATTAAAAAATGTTCTAGGCAGTTATGAGACGATTGTGTGGTCCTCAGAGCAGAACAAACCTCTGTTGCCATTCTTGGTAGAGCTTTTTTAAAAAGAAAACGCCCATTGTCATACTACATCCCACTATAATAAAAAATTAAAAGATACCTATTCTATAGAAATGCTGACAGACCTTCGGATAACACGATATGAACCTGCACAAACCAACTGTTTCCCCTTGAGGAACAGACTCGATAGCTCCCATACCTGAAGCTCAACCTCCAGCATTCTCACCTATCTCCTCTAGGACGTCAAAAATCTTATAGCGCAGCCGGTGCTCGGCCTCTGCCACAATCCAGCAACTCAGCATGATCATGTCCTCCGTGAGATTTCCCACGTGCGGCCCATCGGGGTTGAGATCCTTCTCATCCTTCGCGCGATTCCGCGGGTTGCTGGCGAGCGCATCCACTTTGCCCGTAAAAGCAGCCACTGAGGATCCTCCAGCGCCATTGTTGTCACCAGTTGGCAGTTCATAAGCCTCTTCATAAATACGAAGTGCTCCAATGAACAGTTTCTTTTTATTTGGTGGCTGTCCGGTTTTGATTGAGCGGTGGTAGTGTGCTGAACGGCGCTTTTCAAATGTTGCAATGAGGGCGTGGTCGGAGGTACGGATGAGCTAAGAATAAATAATTACCATAACCATACGACAGCAACATACTATGGGCCACAATAGTAGCACAATATAACCGGGTTACCTCTCGTCGGCTTCTGTGAATACGTACCTTCAAGCAATGCGACCAACCCTTCACCCCTTTCATGAAGCCCGTGGCAAATGTCCGTGTACCGGACCATCTATACCGTGTCCCTTCGACCTCAAACTCGACCTTCCGCGATAATCCCGACCGATGCATACGCACCAGTATCACCTTCCCAGAAACCGGCTGCTCATCCTCCAGCGGCTCCTTTGGCGGTTTTGATCCTCGACAAAAGAACTTGCGCAATTTTTCCTTGCGTGCATAGTTCTTTGCTTTTCTGCGTCGGTCCTCGTTCTTGAGAATTTCACTGACCCCGTCGCCTAGCCAAACTTTGAAAGAAGTCCACATGGCGGTACGCCTGGCACGTCCGATGGCGGTCGTCTCAGGGGTATGTTTGGGGTTGTCCCCCCTGTAGAAGACCGGGACCCATTGGCCGGCGTGTTTGTGAGGGACTTTGTTGGTCACAAAGTACTGGGCGGATTCCGTGTCTGAAGGGGCGAGCAGAGCCTTGCGGCCGGGGTACAGGCGGGTATATAGTTGCAGGTATTTAGTTGGGGACTTGCTGGGTGGGACCCCCGAATCGTGTTCGGAGTGCCTTTTCGTAGGTTTTATCTCAAGCATTGTGAGAATTTATACTGCGATAGGTTGTCGCCCATAAGTAATGTTGAAAAATGAAGTGGTTCCATATCAGGATGAGAGGTCCGTGAAGAATTGGCCACGGTGATGCCATCACTCTTTATAAATGTCCTGTCAACAAGGGCGCCGCTCATGATGCTTATGAGGCTGCTCATTGTTGTTGGCTCATGATCTTCGTCGCAATACGAGCCTTCTCCTTGCCAGGGTTAGCGTTGGCGTAGCAGGATGCTACAGGTCCAGTTTTCCTATGGTGTGCCTCGCGTGGCAGTGCCTGAGCGCAGATCATTGAGGTCAAGAGTAAACTTTATGCCTTGAAGGGCTTCCACAGGGACTCATAGGCTCTTCAACATCAAATGAAGAACTGACTTGTAAGAATAAGAACACAAGGCATACACGTCGTGTAAGAAGTTTAAGATGCAACTGATGGTGATTGGTTTTGCAGTTCCAAGGTTAGTTTAAGCTTAACTTAAGTAAGTTAGTGAGGCCCCACTTGGAGCCGCTACATGGGCGGAGGAGCATCCATGGATTGAAGCATAAATCAACAACCACCAAAACCAAGCCGTGTTTTGTTGATCCATATTGCATTTCCCCGGCGAGTCGGGGTTTGTTTGATAACAGGCATAGCCTTGTCCAGTACTTATGTCTGTGGTGGAACATTCGAGGATGTCTTGAACAGAATCGTACAGGGGGTAAGTACCCGATGCCTCAGCACAAGATGATCAACAGAGGAGTCTTTCTTTGAACTTCGTTTTTATGGCGAATCAACATGCTATTCAAAAGTCTTGTTCTTATTTTTGTCTTCAAACTTTACTTGCCGCAGCTCAGATTTACTTCCCACATGCCCAAGTGCTAGCCACTCGGGTAGCGAGGAATATATAGGACAATGCGGGTGCAATGGTTTTGATAGGTCCGCAACTTAATTTTGTCTGCGTAGCTTAGAAAATGTTAGATTCCAAAGCATGGAACTGGGAACTTAAAGCCCCACCAATTGGGGAATTCTCCTGTTAGTGCAGCGGTCAAAAGCCCAATTTTAGAGAGAACAATCTGGTCGTGGTTTCTCGACTTTCCAATGAGCCTTCTTTAGCAATTGATGATGATGATATAAAATTTATGAGGTTGTTTGGGGAACATGACGGGTGATGGAAGAAGTTTCCTCCTCCAGGAATTCATTAAAACTCCCAAGCCAGTTATTCTTAGCGCTCGGCCATTTGTCTGAATGCGCAAAGTCCAGGATAACTAGACGGGAGCTCCCAGTATCCTGTTGAGAGACCTGAATATGTCCGGATGGAGTTCAACTATCCGTATTGAGAAGTGAACTGTTGGTATAATCATAAAACACATATAACATTTCTTGAAGCACTTTCTTCTGTACGGATGTAGACTGTACGACGTTTTCGGAGATTTTTGTTCTGAAGCGCGAGTATGGGGTATTTTTGGTATTTTAAAGCTTGTATTTTTAAGCTTGACTTGTATGGCTGTGACAATATATTACGGGGCAAGCTTGCCAAGACATTTTTTGGGTAATCCAGGATCGTCATTTTCTCTGGCAGCTTACAATGATGTCGATGTTATCGCAGCAAATGCAAAACTATGTCACGGACTCTCCCCTTCCTGCGCCAATGGGCCCGGTATGCGACCAATCATCCAGTTAGCTGCAGCGGTAGGGGGTGTCTTTTAAGGAGCTCATTCAATGAACTGCCCGCGCGACGATTCTACGCTTCAGTGTCCGCGGCGGAGCTCCGCTTTGGACAACCTCTTCACGAAACACATCCACATATACTAAAAGCTGGGGAATGTATGTGGAGCCCTTATTATAAATTCAAAGAGATTCAAAGACCCTCGAAATTGACAATTGGCTTATTATTCTTGTTCTAGTGACGCCCGGTATTACCGCGCTCGAATATGCCCATCGCCGCTCCAAGCTTGCTTCAAAGCTACCCAAGAATGCAATTGCTGTCGTCGCCGCTTCGGACATAAAATATAGATCGGGAAGCGTTTTCTACGAATACCACCAAGATCCGGATTTCTTCTATCTTACTGGTGCGGAGAACTGTTCCACTGCTTGCTCTTTGGGGGTTTTGCTAATCGAGTGGACTAGGTTTTAATGAGCCCGGCGCATTGGCTATTATTGGTGAGTTTTTAAGCCGTTTAGGACGGTGGTTAGATTATTCTAATATATACTAGGGAATGACGGTTCG
The DNA here is from genome assembly GCA_001014755.1 of Blastomyces silverae. Classification (NCBI taxonomy): domain Eukaryota; kingdom Fungi; phylum Ascomycota; class Eurotiomycetes; order Onygenales; family Ajellomycetaceae; genus Blastomyces; species Blastomyces silverae. The sequence goes on from LDEV01002207.1 coordinate 87,657, forward strand.
GGCAATGATCATGTCTTCCACCTCTATGTTCGAGAGAAAGACCCAAAAGCGGAGCTATGGGAAGGGGCCCGGTCAGGAGTCCAGGCCGCCATTGACGTTTTTAATGCTGATATAGTATAACACACGATGCATTTGCTTCATTTGGATTGTGCTAACTTCTTATTTTCCTATAGAGCGGCAGCATTGACGATATCAGCATATCTCCTCCATCGATCCTTTCAGATGCTTCCGTAATATACACAGACCTCAGGTTTACCGACCCGTCGCGATCGTCATTATCCCGTTTCTTTTCTTTGCTCAAGGAGAAAAACGGTGTATTGGAGAAAATTGTGGCGTCACACAAAATGAGGGCATTACGCCCAGTTCTCAACGAATTGCGGATCTATAAAAGTGAGGGGGAGATACAAAATATGCGAAAGGCGGGGCAAGCTTCAGGCCGGGCTTTTACAGAGGCTATGAGAAAAGGATTTACGAAGGAGAAAGATATCCATGCCTTTTTGGAGTACCAATTTAAAATGAATGGCTGTGATGGCCCGGCCTTTGTGCCTGTTGTTGCAGGTGGCCAGGTAAAAATTTTCTTTCTATATTTCTTGTATTGTTTTTGCGAGCTAATATCTTTTCTTTTAGAATGCGCTAAGCATCCACTACGTTAGAAACGACGATATTCTCAGGTATGGCGGTAACATGGCCAATTTAACTGGATGTGACACTTATCCGTAACTGGTGTAGAAACGAAGACATGGTCCTTGTTGATGGCGGTGGTGTATGGGCCCCATTTATCCTTTTGTAAAGGGGTTTCTGAGTTTACTGACTGTGATCAAGGAATATGGAGGCTACATATCTGACATTACGCGCACCTGGCCAGTTAACGGCAAATTTTCCGACCCACAGAAGGAATTGTACAATGCCATTCTGAGCGTGCAGCGTACCTGTGTATCTCTATGTCATGAATCTGCTGGCCTTTCGCTTGATATGCTACACGGCATTGCAGAGAAGGGCCTACGAGAACAACTCAAGGCGCTTGGCTTCGACGTGTCTGGAAGCGTGAGTTCTTCTCAGCCCTTATGTAAGATCTATTTCAACCACTGCTAACTGTCACCTCTTCGTAGGCCATGACAACTTTGTTCCCTCACCATCTGGGACATTATATTGGTTTGGATGTGCATGACTGCGTGGGATATTCAAGAACACTCGAGCTTGAGGCGGGACAATGTATAACAATTGAGCCGTAAGCTGTTCTGTAACATAATTTCGCGAGGATGCTGAACTAACAATTCCCAGTGGTATTTACGTCCCAGACGACGAGCGGTGGCCGAAACATTTCCGAGGAACCGGAATACGAATTGAGGATAGTGTTTGCGTTGGAGAAGAGAACCCGCTTATTCTGACCACAGAAGCGGTGAAAGAGGTAGGAGGATGATAGTGCAATTTCCTTCTCTTTTGGATTCCCTGCTAACTTGAGTGAAAGATCGATGACATCGAAGCTCTGCGATAGACGCAACTGTTTCTATCCATGAGGTTGTATTTGTCTACTGTATAATAAAACCCGTGTAAAATTTGTATTCCTTGATCTATTGCAGTTTGTTTTCCAGTTTTTAGGCCGGCGTCAGTCATGGAAGAACAACAACTTTGTAAATATAGGGAATTCACACTCCGTACGGAGTAGTCTCATATGAGATCTAATTCAGAGTTGCTTTATTTTATAACTTCTCTGAAAGCTGCATGCCAACTGCGCGAACCCCTTAATGATGCAGTTGGATGGCGGTAAACAGCGCTAGTAGGGTTAGGGTTTGGCCCCCATCAACAGGCGCGCTTCTATTGGCTGGCGGAGAGCGCGGTTTTTGACGAGCAAAACAACCTAAACCCCGACTCTCCTCCAAACAAACAGCTTCAAACCTCAGCGGTGTGGACGGGGACTTGACAGGATTACACGTTTGACTCCTCTGCGGGTCCCCAAGAGACTCTTCTATTTTTTTTAATCAATTATCTGTATCCTATTGTTGTTAGTTGCCAATTACCTCATTTCTTGCTCTTGTCATGACCGCGTCGTGAGCTCGGGCTGCCTCATAACACGACGTGCGGTACCTCGCGTGCTCAACCTTGGGCCAAAGATACCCCTCCTTCCCACCCTCCCTCTCTCACTCACGGGAGGGATAACACTTACGTATACATGGCAGCTGTATTTATACCCCCTTCACCTCAACCATCGATCGCAATGTCGAGCCGCCGGGTTCCCCTGGTCAACGTCCCCAATGGCACCAACTCGCCGCATCGAGGTGCTATTACCTCAGGGAAGCGAAACCTTCCTGGAAACTATCAGACGGAGATGCTCTTTATGCAACCTCCACCGAAGAAGCAGATGCTGGAGAAAAATGAGGGTGACCTGAACAGCAAATCTCCACGAAAGTTGGCGGTGACCAGTACGGAAGGGAAGGTGTTTACGCGCAAGAATACCAATTCCCAACCAACAGCGTTCGAAAGGAAGCTTGTTGCGGCGAGGGATAAGGACAGGGCACATAATTCGCGAGGAACCAGATATGATAGGACTGGGGGGGAAACTTTGGATAGTATTCGTCAATGGCAGAAACACTATCGTAAGGCGTTTCCCCAGTTTGTATTTTACTTTGAGAGTATCCCGGAAGATGTCAGGAACAAGTGCTCGAGGCAGATTATGGCTCTTGGTGCTGTAAGTTCTTTTCTCTTATCCTTTCTCCGTGTTGATCCGTTCAGGCATATCAAATTTGGTATTTGTTGGATGTGGTCGCTTACGTTCTTTACAGACGGAGGAGAAATTCTTTTCCAAGGTAGTGACACACGTCGTCACTGCTCGTCCAATTCCTCGCGGAATCGACTCCCCGAATCACACAGAGATATCTATCAATGCTCCTCTGGGCCAACAAAATGCCGATGGATCTGTCCAAACTGTTGACCCGTCACTTCTGGAGAAGAATTACGAGACTAGTCATGTTAGTCAGGGAGTGGGAAGACCCAGGAAAATATCCGACAAGCGGCCCGGGCAGGAGGGCGATACGAGACGAGATAATAAGGATGTCCTATGTCGGGCAAGGCAAATGAATATGAAGATCTGGGCTCTCGAGAAATTACAGCGCGTGATATCTACGATGAACGATGGTGAAAATATCTCTCACCATGGTCATTATACGCGTAGTAATGGCACGGTATCCGGTGCTGGAAGGGGGAGGGCAGAGACAGATCTGTCTCAGGTCCTTCGAAACGAACGCTTGCATGGACCTGCAGACCGAGACTCTATCTTGGCATCGAAGGAAATTATTGCCTTCAAAGGCCCATTTATATATATCCATGATTACGATGAGAAGACTCGGCCAGTTATGGTCCGTGAGTACCCGAAGGTCGCCAGACGACAGGATGGAGCATGGCCGCAGTTTCGGAGCGCGGCGCTGGGAAAATGCCCGTTTATCGATGAGCCGCTAACGAAAAAAGAATTGGAGAAGCGGAAAGCTGCCGCTAATCAGGCAAAAGATAAGTGGCCTGCTGCGAAGGAGAAACCTACGACGACTGCGGAAATGAAGACAATGCAACCCCCAGAGCGTTCCGTTGAGAAGCGAGCCTTGCAAGCCGCGCAGGGAGGTGTGAATCAAACAATTACACGGGCACCCGTCCCAGCCCCCAAGCGGGTCGAAACTCTTTTAATGCTGCCAGCAAAACCCGCCTCCCCTCGTACCAAAGGATTTGAGACATTCCCTGGTGCAAAGGCTTCTCTCGCCACCTATCTAGGCCGAGAACCGGCGGCATCTGGAGTCCAGCCATCAAATATCACGTCAGCAATCAGATCGCAGATGGTATCATCAACCGCAGCAGCTCCAGGAGCGAAAGCAGGAACAAGTAAAGAGGTGCACGGATTGAAGAGGAAGGTTCTAGAGAAGGGAAACAGTACCTTATCGGCGAATGGAAACGGTATTCCCTCTTCGCATAGAATGACGGACATTTCTGGTGCTCTTAAAGCTTCCAGAGCTCCAGTGACAAGAGCAGCGAAGAGTAAGGCGACCGGCAATCTCAATCAGATCGATGAAGACGGCACCACCCAATCGGAAGATGAGAAGGTTCAGAAGCTCCAGCAGGCTAGCCGGAAGAGTAATACGGCGCGATCCAGGCAGAAGAAGCGTGATCCCAAGCCAGGATACTGTGAGAATTGTCGTGACAAGTTCGAGGATTTTGAGGAGGTAAGCTACAAGCATAAGACTCCTTTTTCTCTCTTAATGTGTTACTGTTGTCAGCTGACTCCCGTGATCACACAGCATGTATTGACGAGAAAGCATCGCAAGTTTGCGTTGACCTCTTCCAACTGGATTGAACTGGATGATCTACTCGACTCTCTTGAACGTCCGATCAAGCTTGAGGATGTGGATAATTGGTGAAACCCACTAGTTGCAAATACAAGATTACATTCATTCCGGGGCTTTTTCTAATTCTTTCCAAGAAATCTTTTGTGTTTATTAGAGGCAGCTAGCTCATTTAGCGTTTTATCAAGCTTGATTGTTGTTTCTTCGTTCGCTTCGTATTTTCTTTCTTCTGATCATTATTACTTGACCACTTCCGAATACGGGGAAGGCAAATATAGTATCTTCAATCAAATGCTTTATTTCTCGCTTCTCTGGTTTTCTTTTTCTTCCTCTTTCTTGGAATATGCATATGACACTGGCACCCGACTCTTCCTCAATTTTTCTGCGGCTATTATTCCTGTGCCGACCCAGCCAACATTTTCGGCAACCAAACAACACAAAACATTGCCGATCCCTCTGTTGAGTTCGGCCCGACCTAGCTTGGTAAAGGTAAGGGCATGTTGCAGATATTTTAAAGCCGTGATTTACTGGCTGCATAATCCGTATGCATAGCTATTGGTTCCTCACATATACCCCTTGACGGATTTAAAGGCGTCGTTCGATTGATTGCTTGGGCCGTGCTGCAGGAGAGAGACTCAAGCCAGTGATAGGCGCCGTACGGAGTACAGAGCGGTTGAATACGATTTCAATCTTCGAAGTGGAACAACTCGTGATAACAGCGTAATCCTTGGAATTTGTTTCTCGTAGTGTGATGATGTTGGCCCTAGATTGATATGCCATGCTCCAGTCTCCGACGAGGCAAAGCGTTGACCATTTGTCAGCTGTAACGTGATCAACCACCCAACGCCCGC
>LDEV01002208.1:0-27417 GCA_001014755.1 Blastomyces silverae
ATGCGGATGCGGAAGTCGCCGATTTCGAAGTGGTTGCCGTTGGGCACGGTGATGGTGTGGCGCGGGCACCAGAGCGGTTCACAGGCGCGTAGGGTTATGGCGTGGAAGGATTGGTAGGAGGGATAATCGAGGATCATCATTGTTTTGGGGGCTGCGGAGGATGGGTCGGGTGCGTGGAGGGGAGGGTTTTGTTGTTGTTGCTGTTGCTGTTGTTGTTGTTGTTGCAGCTGCGGCTGCGCATGGCCTGCATGTGTTGCGCCGAAAGATCTTGAGTCCCATGGGTCCGGATTGGGCCGGTCAGATATATATATGAAGCCGTATGGTTGGCGGTGACTAAGGGAAAGAAACTGCATGAAGCGGGGTTGCAGAGGGGGCAAAGGCGCATAATCGCTTGGTGGAAGACATGAAGGTGTATCTCGTAGCAATTTATGTTCTAGAGCCCAGCGGCCGCAGAGGGTTGGATTGTATGCGGATCGAAGCCGCTCAATCACGGTCCCTGTTGCTGTTGGCGAGTTTTGGCTCGCGGGGATGAAATATAAGCTGTACAATGCAGGTGTTAGGACACTGGTTTTACAGGAGAATCCAGGCGGGACTTGATAATGTGGTGTAAAGTACGTACCCAGTGACCGGCATGGCTTTGGACCGTTTAACTAGACGGCTATATAAGAGTGGCTTTGGCCGGGAAGCGGCCGGACAGCGAGACGGTATAAAAGAGGTATATAGCGGCAAAATGAGATTCTTGTAAATGACGACACTTCCAAAGACACAATGAGAATATCCTATATAGCGAATCACAAGAACACACGCAGTAGCCAATCTTCGCGATTTCACCCAAATCACGTATAAGTGAGTAGAAGTATCACTTTAAATATACGAATATTTGCGGGGGTACAATCCCATCTAAAACGATCCAAAGGTCAAAAGGAACAGGAGAATCAGTGAAACCCTATTTCAGCCAGCCCGTATGGGAAAGCTACTGGTTCAGTGAATACCTGAAGGCGTTTGGCTGTAGCTTGATTGCAGGCTGAGCCTTTTCATTGATCGCATTCGGTGTGGTTGTGCATAACACAGTAATGTAGCAGTGTTCCACCTGCTTGGAACTGATTTACGCTTTGACGATTTATTTGTTTCACCGATAATGAACAGTTGGTGCTGTCGTCGTTTCTCAGCAGAGAATTATGAAGCAGTTGATCGCGTCACAAAAATTGCAGAAGAAGAAACGCGAAGCCGAGGATGATAATCACGTGATTTGATAACTAACTATAGAGACTGACTAATCAACCGCCCGAAGAGAGGGATCCAACTTGCTGGAAACAGGTATGTACGGCACAAGCATCTTGGAAAGGACAACATTGATTGATCCATGGATATTGATGTCTGCGTGGTCTCTAGGGCCAAAGACACCTTCGGGGTGAACATCAGAGCGAATAATAATATTCCCACCTGTCGCCATATCCCAAAGTCCCCAGGAGAATACATCGGCTGGGCTCGCTCCGGAGCAGCAGTCACCCTATTTTTGGTCAACAAATCCTCGGTCTTTCGGCAGTGATGGAGTTGTGCTTCTGGTTTAGGATACCTGGTCAGTGGTTTTTAAAAAGTCATAATGCTGTGCATAATTCCACCCCTCTTTCAAAACTACTCCAAGTAATTTGATATCTGGCTTGGGGCTGGAGCTCGGCACGCGGAATAAGAGCGCACCAGGCATCCTTCCTCGCTCCGACAGCCGCGGGTGCACCTTCAAACGGAGCTGGGATGCAATTAATAATTGCTGTCGTATTCCATACACCTCTAATGACCTAGGTATGGGAATCACGAAACATGAAACATGAAATATTAATACTTCGTGTTTTTGTGTTTTTGTCCCTTTTTTTTATATAATAAATACCAAATATAATTAATAACGATGTTTAATAGCGAATGGGACATTTACAACCAGCGAGGAACAAGGCTGTAGCTGTCAGCATCATGCTTCCTGGAACGAATGGTGCTCACATTCCATGCACGCTATGATTAATTACAAAAACTGTAGCACACACAAACAGCCATGCACGTCAATAAATACATGATACGAAACACATTTTTTCCAAGCTCCATGGAATGAATTCCTTGATTCTGTTGCTGCCCTCTTATCTGATGGAAATTGATTGATAAAAACCTAGGCTGGCTGGAGCCGGGTTAGAGTTTTGTGACGGTATACGCTAGTAACAGTTATCGTCCGGAAGCCGGCAAGATCAATGACGCGGGACTCGTGATTTCAGGTTTTCCGTATTCGCGCTAGAAAGATTGATAATTTTCTACACGTTTTTCGCCTGTTATCTGATCGTCAGACACAAACACATCTGTTGATGGTCTTGAAATGCCCATTATTGGTTTTGATTCGTTTCTGTTCTCATGGTCGTGTTCCCATCCCCTGGAGGGAGGTCTTGTATCCTCCGGTTCCGGATCAGCTTATCGCTTCAAACTTACAACTCTTTATCTACCAGGAGGTTTGGGTTTGGTTTTTCTCTTTCCCAATATTACCGCGAAAAACGCGAAGAAATAGGACAGCTCATTCCCCACTGTTAAATGTCGCCAATTCGAGATCGATGCTAGTAACTTAGTAAGGACATGAACTATGTAGTTAGCTAGAATTCACATTATAAATGTGGGATTATTTTCAACAGAGTGTTTGTGCCCGCCGCCCACCGGACTGGCCAGTGGCCAAAGGGGATGAGGGGCTGAAACAGTTGATCTAATCTGATCCGCTGATTGATTACGGTAAGGTTTGCGGCTGATTACCGAATCAGGCCAGGCCCCTACGTTAAATACGGTAATATATCATTACTTGGTAATTCAGATTACAGGAGCTGCCAGGACCTGCACAGCACCCTGCACTCCAATGCAATCCCTGATAAATAGTGATATCATTTTGTCATAATGTTGGCGGATTGATGGATGTTAGTTAAAATAGTGATATTTTTTTCTTTGTGTTGGGTTTAATTAAGCACAACATTCTTGGTAGGCATTTTATGTACAGTAGTTACGGCGGTGGTTATGTAAATTATACCTTAGTAATACGGCGTGTATTTTCCGAATCAACCCACTTTTTCCGCTCTGCTGCCGAATGTCGTTTTTCGCCCCAGCCCAATTCCATCCCCCCTTCCCCATCCTCCTCCTCCGGGCATTTCTCCTCCTATCCTTCTCCCGCTACCCCTCTTCGCGGAAAGCAATGTCTCTCTTCAGTCCTTTTGTGCGACTAGAACTATCCCTTTATTTCATCCTTTCCTCTCAATGAGACGCCTCGATTTCTTTTTTGATACGTCAGAGGCATATATTCTCTGCTCCGAAATACTCTTGGGTATATACGACCAGTACATCTGAATTGGACGACACGTTTTAATCTAGACGCGTGTTGCTGAGCAGGCGATATTTGACGTCTCGCCTCTCCTGTCCCGGGATATCTAAATATATCCGTGTATAGGTACGCTGCCCATTTAGTAATGCTTGTTGAGATCCATTCCCGAAGTCTTGATATCTCTGGAGGTTTACGGGGCCCTCCTCCTTGGGACAAAGCTAACATCAAATCGAAGAAACAGTTACAATTGCAACTTCGTTTCCTTTAACAGCTAGGATGGCGTCATCACTGGTTCAGCAAGTGGAAACAGTCCCCGTTTCCAGTACATCTCACCCAAGCAATCCAATTCCGGAAGAACCTACAACACTACCACACCTCAAAATAATGCATACAGTGCCAATCGGCTCACTGGACACCCATTCATCCTCCGTATCTACAATTGGAACAGCAGACCCATTTAGTGGCACGGATACCCCCTCAACCCCAGGAACCGAACCATCAACAGACGATGTTACGGAAGGGATCATAGACCTTACCATCGGTTCAAAATCACCCCCGTTGACTTCTAAACGTCGGAGACGGGCTTCTACTGTATTGATATCGCAAAGCTCAGAGGATGTCGAGAAAATCCTAGGCAGTGGCAAGGGCGGTACACATGTCCTTGAAAAGATTTGCTGTGGTGGCGGATGCTGCAAGCTTCAGCCTCTCCAAGAACCTGCGTCATCGTCATCGAGTCACCCTGTCATAAAACCAAAGAATAAGGCATTCGAAAGCTTGAAACTACAGCTAGGCCAGTTATCGCATGACAGTATTCTGACGAACATCACGCCCTTGCCCGAGAAGACTGTGTCGTTTTCTCCCGTGCCAAAGGACTTAGCCGATAAAGGATCAGGCCCAGCAGATCACCCACCTGCATTCGTCCAACCGCATCCCCCTTACGAGGTCTTCCGTGCACCCCTTCATCATGCTCGAGAGTTGACCAGGCCCGGTGCGGAAAAGCGTACTTATCATTTCGATATCGATGTTACAGATTACCCTGCTGAGGGTGGGGATGTCGACTTCGTGGTTGGAGGGGCAATTGGTATCTGCCCCCAAAATTCAGATGAGGTGGTAGATGAAATTTTCAACCTCCTTAGCATTCCGAAAATGGTCCGAGATAGGAGGGTGATGGTCAACACCACCAACGGTCGATGGCCTACTGTTTGGGGAGATGAAAAGGCCCGAAGCCTGTTAACCACTAGGCGTGAACTGCTCTCGTGGTGCTCTGACCTCCAGAGCTACCCACCCACAAAACAAATTTTCCGACTGCTGGCAGAGTACGCCACTAATCGGGATGAGAAGAAGATATTGATGTTCCTTTCATCGGCACAGGGCCAAGGGGCATTCTGCGACCTTCGAACTGGCCAACATACCACAGTACCTCAACTCCTATCTGCATTCCCCTCGGCACAACCCCCTCTGGATTACCTGCTATCCATCCTCAATACTCTTATGCCACGATTCTATTCTCTTTCCCAAGATCCACTCGTCTCATGCAACATCCGCGACGGCGAAGGAAAATGCAAGCGCCTGGTCGAGATCGCCGTCACCGTGCACGAAGCCCCTGATTGGCGCGGGGGTAATAGAACTGGTGTTGGCTCTGGGTTCCTGGAGCGGAAAGCAAAACAGCTTCTTCGCGCTGAGGAATTGGGCGACGACATTTCGTCCCTAAACCTGCACATCCCAATGTTCCGTGGCCTGATGTCCAACCCTCTCGCACGTGAATTTGTTTCAGATGGGCCTATGCTTCTCATTGGCGCTGGAGTCGGCGTTGCCCCTTTCCGCGGATTCGTCCAGCGACGCTTGAAGTCTGCAAACTGTGCCAACAAGGTGTGGGTTCTTCAAGGAGTCCGTGACTCATTGCTCGATGAGCTCTACTCCGGTGAATGGGGTGTGCATGAGGAGACTGTGAAGAAGGTCGTCCAGAGCCGGAGTGGCGAGGGCAGGTATGTGCAGGAAGAGGTGCGCAACCAAGCTGATCTTGTGTGGTTCGTCATCAATTCGCTTGATGGACGGGTTTTCGTCTGCGGGAGCAGTAAAGGTATGGGCGAAGGTGTTGAGGCTGCGTTGGTAGATGTTGCTATGGCCAAAGGGAATCTCAATCGCGAAGAAGCGCAGCATTTCTGGCAAGGGAAGAAGGATGCGGGCCAATATATCGCGGTATGTACTCTTCAATCCTTCACCGTTTCTTATGTTGAAATTTTATACCCTATCGATCAACTTCACGATTTAAAAAGTGCAAAATGCTGACATTTCCCTCCTATCCAGGAAACGTGGTAAAAAAATTCACGACAGCATTTATGCGAGCACCTCCATCCTTAATCGCCAGTGGTCATACATACCGCTTCCACTCCGCAAACTAGCTATCAGATTTTATGTTCTAGTTTCTCGGCGTTTTCACATCATCTCGCCACTCACCCTGCATTACCTTTGATTAAAGCAATCTTCTACCTTACTTCGAATTGAGCATATCAACATTTGAGCACAAGCCAGCGACACCGTTTAAAGTCTTTGGAGACCTCCACCTTCACAACATCCACCCAACCTCACCTTACCAGCCTCCCAAACTCCCTAAGCTCTAAGCGGACCCTAACCCGTGCACCCCCTCTCTCCTCTACCCACTTTCTCCCCGCCTGGCAAAGAAACTACCGCATTTCACAAAGCCATAGTTAGTTTGCTTGGTTGGGCTCTTTGTTTTTGATATACTCATCCCAGATATATATCGTCTACCCTTACCCTACAGGTTAGTGATGACGAGGCCGGGGGTTGGAAACGGAAAAGAACATTTTATATTTGTTTACAACATTATTCGGATGTATTCTTCCCCATTCAAGTTTACTTACCCCCAATCGCGTTACGTTTGTTTCGCGTTCTATTTTCTTCGCCTTTTTATTTTGGTTCCATTCTTTGGCTGGTTTAAAGGCATATATACATATATATATGTATTATCTCTTGTTCATAGGAGGTGGCTATGTTTAGGTTAATTCTTCGTTCCTCTCTTGTTTTATTTTTTGAATATCTTAGACTTTTAGAGGGACGCCTCTTCATCAATGAAGTGCAGAGATAGTAACCTGATTTTAGAAGAATCTCATTTCATGTCAGCCCACTTCAGGTACTGCTGGGCCCCTTTTTCCGCAACAATTTTATTTTATTTCCTGATACGGGTTCTTTTTTGGGTATTGCCTTGGGGTCCCTTGTTTCAGTTCAAAAGATCATTGATCTGTTCAATATATGTATGGGAGGACTAGCACTGTCAATTATTTAAATCCAGCACCTGGCTACCTATTTATTGCTTATGGTTCGTTTTTGTTTGTTCCCCTCATTTAGCTTGATTGTATGGCTCATTCTTTCTCTCTCAGTTTGTATTTCGTGCAATACCGCTGATATTTAACATGCTTAATGAAGCATGGCTCTCGTCCCAAAGGCTTTGATCTGCCGAATCAGTGACCTTATTGGTTCCGTTTTTCTACTCCGCTCCGTTGTCCAAATTGGAAGTTTTCATGGTGACGTCCGCGGCGGTTGGGTAGGCAGCGGAATGCCTTTGCGAAGGAGTTGGCGGGAGAATTGTGCCGTGGTTTACCCTTTATTTGGTGTATTGGCCCCCCTAGAGAAGGAGGAAGTGGGAGGGTGAGGGCCCCCTTTCAAATCTTTGAATTGAGCTCGAGCTTTGGCGAGTGGGCGGGGCAGATCTCGTTGCAAGTTAAGTTGAGGATACGCACTGCGCGAAAAGCAAGGAGTGAAAAGAGAAAACAACAATATAAAAAAAGTATAATTTATTTATTCTTCACCTTCTTTCCTTACCTCATGATTATTCTCTGCCCTGTTGGAAACTCACGAGAAAGGAATTGCTGAAATGCATGGATGTACGCGTGTGAATTCTTTGGTTTAATCAGGCCACACTACAACTCCGCAGCACTTCCTCTTCCCTCGTGAGTGGCAGAAGAGGCGGGTTTTTCTCGAAACGGCGTTTCCTCCCTTCTAAAGGGGTTCCGCTGCATTCTCCAGCATCTCGACTTCTTTCCCCTTGCCGTTCAGAAATATAAGCTCGAATAAACAGGTAATGCAGATGCAGGCGCCTCCAGCCAACCGGGTATCGGCTAGGTGAGTGTGTATTTCTAGCATGTCAAGAGAAGCGCCGCATAAAGCTATAGTTTTGAAGCCGCCAGTACTCCGTACGGTCGGAAAGTGCTGCCAATGCTGATGGGATGCATCTTTTATTCTCAGGGGTATAGTTGTAGCCTGGACCGCTCGTTTGGGCCAACCAAAGCACAACCTTGACCAAGTTGTCTATGCGTGTCTGCATGACGGGACGGCAGAAGCAAAGCCCATACAGACCTTCTCTCACTTTGACCAACGTAATTTCAATCCAGGGTGATTGTTGTGCGTAGAGGTACTTAGAATATGGCTTCTGATGTTAGGATTCCCTGCTCACTTGGCCAGATACCTGTCTATCCTGGATCGCGCTCTTGACTAAAAAGTTCGTCCCTGATTGCGCAGAAACTCAGTTCATACTCCGTAGATGTACTCAGCATTGCGCCGCAATGACATTTGGATGTAGAAAAACCAGCGCAAGAATTGAGTTTTCTTATCTCTTGTTCTAAGTGGTTATTCATAATAATGGGAGGAAAAGCAATGTTGCACGGCGTTACAGCTTGGCGTACGCATGGACATAATCGGGCCTTTGAAAACCGCCAGCTGATTCGTTCCCGGCGATTCGAATCCTTTTCTTTTCTCGGGACCGTTGGTAGCAAATGCTTTCTGTTCCAGTGAGACGGTTGCAGACAATAGCGAATCGTGGGAAGCCCGCATGGACGAGGAGACAATGGGCGCCTTTCCGTGCGGGTGATCGCCTTGGTTGGATGCTGAGGTAACTACTGCAAGGAGCAGGTTTACCAATTATTTTTCCACTTGCGTCTCCACTGAGAAACGGCCATATATCAATCAATGGGAACAACACTGCCCTACTTTTTACGATGCCTTTTTAACTTTTTGTGGCCCTTCAGTTGTCACTCTTTCCTTTTTCTGAACGGCAAGTAGCCGCCGTTCTTGTGATACATCACCAAACCCTGCAGGACATTTTCAGAGAAAATCCCTTACTCCGCACTTTGACAGAGCCAATGGTGTCACAAATCTGGTGCAATATTTTATTTTCCCCCACAACCTTGGGATAAACTTTAAATAGCGGTTGTTGTACCTATGTGTGCCTGGTACAAAACAAGCGGCCTGGTCCTTTCTTTCGAGCAAGCCTTTTGTGGCGACCCAGGTCCCTAACAACAAGCTGTGGTGCAACCACCTGGTGTTCCAGTTTTGAAAAAGCGGACAAAGTGGTCTCTTTTGCTTTAAAATGTCCGATGCGTCTTTATACCGGAGGCTATGATGGGTGTTCCCGACGTAAAAGGCGGCCATACAGTACTTGCTGAAGAGTAACCAGTTATACAGCATCAATGCTGGGCTAACAACCATGGTTGCAGAAGTAGAACCCTGAGCCGGCAATGCCAACCCAACCCATAACACATTTTGCAACTGACCTTGGGGCCGGACACAGTGTAACCACCCCTTGTTCTCCTTCACCCTGCAGTAACCCATATGAGAAGCATCTCCGTTTTACCCTCTGGCGACTCTCAAGGGTAAAAGATCGGGTATCAAAAGTGTCATGCCGACATTCCCTTTTCGCCATTAGCAAAACTACCACATTTGTAGAGATATAATATCATATGCCTTGCAATTCATGATACCAGGCAGACAAGTCAGAGGATTTCCCATTGAGGCTGCTCTTGCTGGCCTTAGCAATCAGCTAGAACACGGGGAAGAAACAGGGTAGAGGCATTATAACCAAGATGGTATTTATTGCCAGGCTGATCCTATGTGTTAACAGGATAATAATCTACCGGTGTAAAGCCCACGGCAATTAGAGAGCAATCCGCGAAAAGGCTTCACTGTTGTTGGCCGTTGAGCAAGATGTAAGAAATGCCGGAACGGTTGTAATCAACTCCACAGGTCTGTATTATAATCATTAATTCATACGGTACAGCAGCGCGCGAGTGTACCGCTCTATCACGTTGTTGCACCCAGGGATGTATGGTCTGACCAACCGCGGTGTATGTTCTTTTTGGCAGATTCTTCCTCTGCTTTTCTGCTTTGTCACCGCCAGAATGGGCCGGGACGTGTGTAAAGTGACTGGGGGTGCATACGAGACCGACTGTGTAGGAAGATATTCGATGGCCACGGTGAAACTGGCAGCGCAGAGGGGATGTTGATATCTTCACAGCATACGGTGGCTGTTGTGGTTGTGGACGGCACTTGCGATTTTGGGATACACGAGTTGGCCGCCGTCGTCCATTTCGGGAAGTTCTGGACGTCAACGGTGCACAGCGAAGACCAGACCCAAAGGCGCCTTTCCCTTGTGCATCACATCTCTCTGGAACAATCACCGGCATTTTTTTTGACACACCCGGTCAGATGTTGCCGCTGGTTGTTTCTGTGCATCCCGAGAATTGACGTGCGCAAGCAAATTGGTCAAAGAGCAGGTTGGGATTCGGTACAAGCTGTCATCTGGGGTAACTACACCAATGCTTGTATCTGCATGCCGCCACCCATAGATATTGCTCGAGCCTCCTATCATGCTCGACCCGCCTGGTTGTGAAAACGCACTGCCTTGAAACGCCGCGCTAAACGAGAAAACAGAGAGAAGGCAGCGGTGGATGTACATACATCCAGGGCACACTTCCGTGAAAGGAGGAGGCTGGAAAAAAAAGGGGGGGAACGTGCAAGCACCAACTTGCATACGGTCCAGGGCCAGGAACAACCGGAGGCCGGGGATTGCTCGTTACCAGTCTACTGTTTTCATATCCTGCTGCTCAACGGCCGTGCTGACTGAATCCTCCACGACTTGCCGCCGTTCCATCGATTCAAGCTTGTCGAGAAAACCTTGCGTTCGTCCATGGTGTCCTGTCCCTCCACGTTTCTCCTTGTACAGTTCCTTCCCACGGATTTTTAAAGAGAAAAACCTAACGATACATTGATAGAAACGCCATGGAACCATTGATCAGCGGCTTCAACCTTGGAACTGGACAGGCTACCAGAATTCGCAATTCCGAACGAAGCATGGAACCCCTGCCTCACACGCACAACAATCGCGATAATAATAGATATGATTTCGAGTAACTCCTTGCCCTTGGGTTGGTTACAGCTATCACGGACGTCATGGCAGCCAGCCCATGAGGCCCAGTCTGCATGATCAGATTAGCAGGCCTGGCGCTTGTCAACCCAACCCACGAGAATGATCATTGGTGGGATTGATAGGTTGCCCAGTGGCATTTCGCTGGCAGTGGCAGATCGTGGGGCGCTGTCTGGTGGCCGGCTGGAAGGATTTATTTGCTCAGTGGGTCTGGGAGTGTTGAAAAAAAGGAAAGAAATTTCTTAGTATTACAAAATACCAAGCTGCCTCAGCGTACCGGAATGGTGCACAAGATTAACAAGACTTCCTGGAAAACTTTACCCTGATCGAGTTGCAAGGACGTGCTTCAGGTTAAGCTCAAAACCGAATCGATAAGCTCAACAGGTGCACTGGGCTCTTTTAGCCATGAGATATGTACCTTTTTTGAAGTTGGAACAAAAACCTGTTTAAAATAGTGATGTGCAATTTGTTTTCTTTTTCCATCTGCTTTTTTGCAGAAAAAATTGGGCCTGGTATTTGAGTTCGAAACTAAATTAAGTACATTCCAAATATTTCCCGCTAACCTGTCGAACTAACCTGCCACTTGATGGATCTGGATTTTGGCATCCGCAAATCCTGATGACGGGGCCTCAAGGGTCACTTGGTACGACTTGGGCTGGGTCAGGTACATCCCTGGAGTGGAACTCGGAGACCGTCATTCGCTGATGGACGCCTGGCCTCTCATGCACATCAAACCTTGTGGGTTTGTTATAACATAAGCACATCTGGATGCAGCCCTCAGCGCCCTCACAACACTCCGCCCAACAATCCACGGTCCGGGGCTCACGCTATTGCGTAACAGAGGTTTCGAGATTTCAAAACTCGGATCCGAAGAATCAAGGCACAGGAATACGGACATGTTGAAACCAGGGATTGGTTTCAGTTCATGTTTCTCAGCAAATCTGAATTAAACCTATCCATCTCATGCTGTCTATTTAGCTGCCATGTTTAATTTACATTTTGAGGTTGAGCAGAAGACCACGAGGAAGATGGCTCAGTTTATTTTCCACGCTATCTCGGTATTCGGCGGGAGGAAGCAGCGTTACGTTTCCAATCTGGCCCAAACTTTCTGTGGGAAATGCCATCCTATTTGACCCACTGGGGGCACGACTCCTCCCGTCGTGGCTTCATTGACTAGCGCGGTTTATCAAATTTTTTAGCAGCATCTGGGTCTCGATTGGAGGCGCTACCTTGCACATCATTCTGCAACCCAGCGCCAAATCCCTGACTCCATCGACTGTCAAGTCAACCTTAAGGATCTTACCCTTGCGGTACCCGATTCGTGTCAATTACCCCTCTCGTCTGGGAAGCTGTTGGAGTTTATGGCGACTGGTTCCCAGTATGATCGTCGTTTTACTTTTGGCACTCGGATCATCTTATGGGGGGGGGTATGCGTGGTCAGTTGTTGCAGAGAGATCTCCCATTTGACAGGCACAGTAGTGTCGCCTTCGTGTCTACCGAATGAGAGCCAACTCTTGCACCCATTTTCCCTGCCTGGGTAATCTCAGCAATAGTATTGGGTCTGGGTCTCCATAAAGGGGGTATGGTCTCCATAGCCCACAGTGTTAACTCCACGCCTTCCAAAATAACAATGCCGTGTCAAAAAGCTCCCGTGATGGTGCCAAAGTAGCAGCAACTCTTCCCTTCTTGGTTCTCCTTCACCCTTAATTTTTGATCTAGACCCAACCTACTAGAACATTTCCTGTTTTGATCCTGCACACTACAATTTGAATGCTGTCCGCATGATTCATAACTCCGAATGGCGGCTGCTTTCCATTTCCTGTCTAACGTCCGACTGGCTAGCACCAAAGGCCATCATTGACGTAACTCATTCCTGTCCAACATAGTTTCCGTTGACTTTAAAAGCTGGAGGATAAGCTGAGTTAGCAACCGTTTAGACATCCGCATGTCCCGCAAGGTGGAATCAGAAGAGGAGTCGAAAAATATGGTTTTATCGTATTCAAGCGAGTTCAGGAACGGCGGACAAACGCAAACTCTTCCGCCATTTAGAGATGTATGTGGATAGCACACTCATATTATTCACATTCCCGAAATACTAATATTTGTTTGCTCCAGCTCCTTCCACAATATCTCCATGAGGAGATAGATTCTACGCCATACTCCGCTCCCACGACACCTCATCAACAAGGGTCGCCTTCATTTATTTCATCACCTGTGCACCCTAGATCGATTCTAGGCGGTAATATTTCACGCTCGCATTCGGCAACTAAAATCGATAGTTATAATGAAATTCCTCCCCGGACTGATAGATTCCCAAAATATCAACCTCACGGGGGAGTTGCGTCTCTCAAACGACAGGCTTCCGATGCCATCGGCCCATTAACAGCCATTTCAAATTCTTGCTTCAACTCTGGGGGAGCACTTCCCCCCATAAGTGACATTCACTCGATTCCTACGGATAGAAGTCCTTACAATAGAGCCCAGGTTGGCCTTCAACCCAACAACCTGTCACCAGAATATCAAAACTCCCCTAGTCAAAACACCCCTTCTTTTGACTCGAGACCTCCAAGTTCGCATCTTCCGGGATGCCAACCCTTACATGTCATCCCACCAAACCCCATTTTACCGCCCGAGCCTTTGAGACTCAATCACCCATATGAAAGCCCACGATATGGATCTTACCCTCATTCCTTCAGGCATGAGCTCGACTACTCCCCAATTTCCACTGGCAACCTTCAAGATCGAAGTTTCGTGACTCAAGCAGAACCGGTTGATTCGAAAAACAAAAAGCGAAGAGGGAATCTACCGAAATCAGTAACTGATGTACTTCGAGCTTGGTTCCATGAACATCTTGATCACCCTTATCCTAGCGAGGAGGACAAGCAAATGTTCATTAGTAGAACCGGTTTAACTATTAGCCAGGTGAGACTCATGTGCACTTTGTATTTTATCTCTTTCAGCAGTCGAGCATAATTTATAAACTAACTTTTATCTCAGATTAGCAACTGGTTCATTAACGCCCGACGTCGCCAACTGCCGGCACTCCGAAATCAAGTGCGAGCGTCCGAATCAGATAGAAGCGGGCATCGGCAATCCCCATTAAGCGACAATGAGCAAACTTCCTCACCGTCCAGCATGTAATCGCATCATTAATGATATATACGCCACGAACAAAAAGTATACGTTTTTTAATCTAATGGACCGCTTTCTCTACCTCTTACATTTTCGGCCTTTCCAATTCCCACTTTCATGCAAAAAAGTGTCTCATATATATTTTTCTTACGAGCCAGGATTACCTTGTCTTCCTTCTTTTCTATTTCAAAGTTAGTTCCTGTTAAATCTCGGCGGCTCAGGATGCTTTTGTGACCGATAAAAACAGGGAGGAAGTATTATTACATTTTACCGGCGTTCAATATTTTCGAAAAAGAAGGCGTCGGCATTAACATGATCCAGTTTCCTCCTTCGAATACAGCTGTTTTTGAAACATAATAGAAGACGTTTTATACATTGGGTGTGGATAGTTATGTATAACTTGTCAATATTTATTTTTAATTTTTTTCCCCCTTTCTCTGGCTAGAAATTTGTTCTGCTATTTTCATTACATAGTATTTTACGGCATGGGCAGTTGAGCGCAAATTGTTCTGGACATACACAATTTTTTTTACCCGACTATTTCGCCGGTACAGGCGCTTTTCATTTGATTCACTCTCCATTTCCATCTACATGACATCTTTCATCTTCGGGCAGAATGTTCTGAAAATACGCCGCGAAATACGTTTCATTTTTGCTTTTTTTATATATATTTTTTAATTCATTTTGATTTACCTGTCTGATATTATTTGGAAGACATCGTTTGGTCCCTGTTTTTGCTCCTTCAAAAATAAACAGGGTGGAAATGAATCTGGCTTACGGCAGCTGGTTTATGCAAGTGTACCATGTGGCCCGCTCCAGATCTCTCGGGGACACATCCTGTGATGGATATCTGGGAAGAAAGGGTTGTCCCGTACCGGTGCTGCTGGATTGATCTGCAGAAGTCATTCCATACGGAGCATTTTAGCCACCTACTTTCTTTTCTTTTTTCCGTCCTGTATCCTTTGTTTTTCGGGGCAGAGACATCAAGTTGCTGCTGCGCATGTCCAGACCCAATGCACACACGTACGCTGCGTAGAGCTGGTTTTTGAGTGAGGCAGACAGAACCGTCATGGAGACAAAACAAAATACCAGATCCCGAACGCCAATCACCAATTTGAGATCATCGTTAGCCTGTCTGGAACCAGTCCTCCGATCCATACGGAGCACAGTTTTACCCACCACGGGCGGCGCTAACAACAGTCCAAACACTTGAGGCGCCACATATGATTGTCGCTCAAAAGAGTCGTTTTAAAGCAAAAGAACGTTCGCCCCAGCTGTCCATCCCATGACCATTACCATTTGACCGCTGAAAGCTTGGTAGGGCGTTGTAGATTATTATATTGGGAGGCATGTGCTTTGTCCTCGGTACTCTGCTGCTCACGGAGACACTCGTATACGAGAAGATAACAAACTCATGATCGTTCTTCCAAACGAAGCGTGATATGTAGTAAACCTTCCCACGCTATCGCCAAGACGTAAAGGACACAAAGGCTGGGGAACAGAGGGAAGAACCGGATATATCGTGTGTACAGCGTACAGTGTACCTGGGTAAGGATACGTCAGCTCTCCATAGAACTGTCCGTTAGTGAGAGAAAAAAAAAATCTGCCCCTCGAAGTCCGCCGTTCATGGTCAACCTGATGCTCCACTCTCTCTATCTCGCTCGCCGCTCGGGGGCTGGCGGCACACCTGCACCACTCCTGACCTCATAGTTTTCAGTGGCTCATGTGTGTGCTTCTGTTTTTAACTTTCCAAGGAATGTCAAGATGGGCCGAGAAGGCACATTGAACCCCACATCCTGTTTCTTCCCCACTAGCGACTGCCGCTCGGGTTCGTGCTGACCTGTCCAGAGTGCCCGCAGCTTATCGATAGTGGCTGACAGAGTCACTAGTTTCCTGCGTCCAAGGCAGAGAGACATGCGCCGCGTATAACTATCATTGATTTCGACATGAAGTGGGCATGGGAGGGTTGTCATCGATGTCACCGGTTGCAAGGCTCGGTATTTTCCTCCACTGGGCAGTTGTTTGACAGATCCATTTTTATTCTTGGGTCAGGAACACATTGAAAAGACACAAAGTAGGGTGCTTTTTGCCTCAAGCCCTTAGTACGATTCCATTTTTTTTGTCCTTTTGGCTTTTGGGTTACTCCATAGTCTTTCCGCAGAACCCCTTACTGCTCTCGCTGTTTCCTTGGGATTGCTGTGTTTCAACGGTGGGCAGGAAAAAGTTAAAAACGGAACAATGCCATGGAATTGAACATGATGATCTGAGACAACGGGATTGTCTATGAGTGTCGTTAATGCCCTGGTTTTCCGGTTCATTATATTTTGACTTATTCTATTATTCAAGAAATAAGCTCAAAAACTTGTCTGCTGCTTTCTCTACTGTCAACATGCAGTTCTGGATCCATCAATGTCAAACTGGCTTTCATGATGCCTTCGAATAAGTTGGAAAGTGATTTTTGGAGGCATTTCTGATGTGTAATTGTCTCGAATCACAGAAACTGGGCACTTCCTGATTTTCTCATGATAGGGAGAGCCAGACGCAATTACACAGTTTTGATCTTGATTTAAAGCTGAATCACAAATTGTGAATATTTATTTTTCTTTTGTTCCCTTTTCTCCGTTGGGACTGGATTTCGTCTATTTGTCTGATTCAGAACAGGCTCGATATGAAGGCCCAATCACTGTCGTCGATATACAATAATAAAGGCATTCCGAGAACGAATGCAAAGGGATTTGGAAGTTCTCGGCCTAGCCAGTGACGATGTCCCGATGTGACCTTCATGCCTAGCGATGCCTGTCTGCGTTTAACACACAACTTGAAAGCTGAAGAGCGTAGCCCGGCGGTGCGCTGACACGGGAATGCCATGAAGAGTTAAATCTATGGGGAGCAGGAGATTGGATTGTGAGTAATTTTCCAGTCCGGCCGCAGGAGATTTTAAGGGTGTCGAGAAGCTGCATTACGTGGTTTGCCTAGATCTGGCTCAGCGGAATGGCGGCCAAGCCACGATCTCATGAAAAAGAGGCAGCGGCTTATTCGACAGGGATCCCTGGCATATAGCCAAGATGATAAGTCGATCATATCTATTCGGTGATGCCAGCCCTTGTGACCGCGGGAGTAGGATTTCCGAAACGTTGAAAGCGTGCTAAGCTGACGCTCTCCTGCATGTAATAATGTACACGAAGAACTATGTATGATGTTGATATGCTCGTAGAAGTGATGCTACTATTTGCTTGCGCCTTTGAGCATGGTTGGTATATTGAAAGAAGCTTATCCCGGAAATTTGGCGGGGTTATCAACCTGCATTCGTTGAGATTTTCCATCAAGTTCCGCTGAGGATAGGAAGAGCGAACGGCTGCAATATGATAGCAAGAATACCATGACATTGCGATATCGACATCCTGATTCTTTCACTTTCCACCCGATTTTGCTTTGATTTCATTTTGATTTTTCCTACTCTTATCGTCCTCCAATGCCCTCAACTTGCCTCGATCTGACGCGGCCGTTTTTATGTATTGGCCGTGTTGAGGCCGCTTGGTGATGGCAAATACAGCGTAGTGCCGAAGCTAATGGGCCATTCATGAGCAGGCAGGTAGGCGAACCCACACCGTGCTGCCATTTGCACTGTTCCTGGAACTCCAAAAAGTTCTTGCAAATCCGAGCTGAGTGGGACATGCTTGGCCAAGGGCGGGCGAGCTCTGTGCGTTGACAGGGAATGTAGCAATTGGCCGATAAGTCCATGAATCCGTTTAGTGATAATAGCGTCAACTAAGGCTGACATACTGTTAAAAACTGTCTTTTCTTCGCCCATGCAATAATGGTGCAAGCCAGGTGGTTCTTTCTATTTGGCCACGGTCATTCTCCACCTAGAGCTGTCATGCAGCTGTCAGGCTGTCTTGCCACTCTAGCCCCCAGCTGGCTGAGGCCATTTTCCAATGGTTGTTGGGGCTCATCTTGCTCCATCAACATCCACTTGTAGAAACGCAAAAATATTGCCGTGAAAGGTCGGGTAGAACATCCGGGAAGATCCTAGGTTCAAGTACAGAGTAGGCGAGTGAAAGTTTTGTCTTTTCCAGGGCGTGCAGTAGCGCTATATTATTATTTTACACGACAATCATGTATTAACCGAGACTTCCGATAAAACGAGCTGAACTGCCGAACCAAACTCGCTGTTGAACTTTTGGCTCCGATCGTTATTTCTTCTAAGTTCTCGAATGCAGAAAAGTCTCGGCATAGGTGGAGATTTGCAGAACGTGTCCATACAATCTTCTCTACCTCACAAAATTTGAGGGGAATCTTTGGGCCGAAGATCTTGACTATTCCCACTGCGCTTCGAGCGGGCTCCTGCTTTGGAACTCGAGTTGGTATGCAACTCTACGTATCAGGCAACCCCGCGATGGAAGAGTGATGATGATTGGCAGTTTCCCCATAGTAATTATCTTGAGCTTGCTGGCCAATGATTCCCACCTTCGGGCATTTTTGTGCGGAAGCTTAAGTGAGCGACATCGCACAAATTTTCAAGAATTAAATAACAGCTGCCGCAGACGAAAGGGCTTTCAGAGCAAAGCGAATTTCGATTTACCATCCGTTCATCCTTTTGCCCTTAAAAAGCTCATCAGCTTCAAGTCTGTCAGCGTCAGCCTCCTCAGTATTTGCCTGCGACATTTTTCAACATTTTTCAACCCATGGATCGTGAAGCGAAGTGGTGGGGTTTCCCGTGTCTCAAAATATCCCTGCGCCTTTTTATGGTTCAGGAACAAATGCAGGGAACTTTGTTCCTCGTCCCTCTTGCCCCTGTGCAAAACGGGAAGCAGACCACTTGAAACAGCAATTAAGGCACTGATGCATGTTCATGTGAAGCACTAAACATGTTCAACTCATCATCCATGGATGATTCCCTCATTCTTTCTCGCTTTTGACACCCTTGTCGCGCAGGGTGCTTGTCAGTTTCTGGCGCCTTGTGCTGATGACACCCTGCGAATGGTGGTATTCAATTGAAACCAGTTCAAATTAACCGAATTGCTCTCGATGAATGCGGGATTTGTGCCAGCACTCTGAGAGGAGGGGCCAATGCTCGGTAAACTCTCGATTTCCAATGCGATTGCTCAAGACGGGTTAGTCATGATCAAGCGCAAGCATTTCAATGGCGTTTACGGTATGTGTACGGAGTAGGCAGTCCACGGATGTTTTGAGAACCTGTCAATCAAGAACTAACCGAACTAGACAAGGGCACATCCAACCCTGGTACACACAGGGTCCCACAGATTTAGCAATGTTCCAAATCATTCCACGTGCAGTAAACCCACGCCCTTCCAAGCTGGAATAATGGAGCTGTTTCAGTCGGATGATGTGTCACTGCCAACTGGGGCTTGGTTGTGGATCAAGGTGCAGTGGTGATGAAGTCACCGTGTATTGTCGGTCCCACCCAGCTTTCTGACTATCGGCAAACTGGCCATCGGGAGAAATATACAGCGTATGTTGCTGATAATGAAAGACTGCATAAAGGCTTGGGGGCCCAAGAAAAGAGTCGTGATATATGCCTTGATACTTTATGGCGGCTCGGTAGGCAGTTGACTTGAGTCGCCATGCATATTCTCGCACCTGTGCTTATGGGATTGCCGAACATCCACAAGGAACCACGCTGGCAATATCTGTTACCCTTCTCTGAATGATGTGCTCAATCTGACAATTACGCGATGAAACGCTCGCTCGGACTGATCGTCACTCAGACGCCAAGGACGAATGGAAATGGATTCTCCATGCGACAACCATGCATCTCAGCTGGGGTCTCCTCCCGAAGTGACGAGGTTGACCTTTTGGAATAATGAAAGAAGTAAGGCTCTGTGCATGTGGAATCTCTTTCTCTTTTTATTTCTTTTGAAAAGTTGGGATTTTGTAAAACCGTTTTCAATGCTATCCATCCAGAAAGAATGTAACCATTGGAATTAGCTCTCTGAGTGTTTTTCTCTCATAAGGACACGCACATGCTGCATGCCATTCAACTACTCAGCCCTCGATAAGTAATTGTCACGATATCATTTTGCGTTTTGCAGGACGTGCGATGAATCTCAGGGGTTGTAAACACCTGCGGTCACCTGGTCACGCTTGCCCTAATTAATTATGCAGTCAATGGACAGCAACCTCGACTCGTATATATACATATATACACATATATATACATATGTTATCATGAATACGGCGGAATGATTGGTTCGGTTCTTGCAAATACTTTTCATTTCTTTTGTCAATGACAGCATGACTGGCCGGCTTCCCTTTGGTGCATTTGGCTCCATGTGCTAATGCATCCTCCGGGGCATCGCTATTCCACGCGTTGGGGAGAAGATGACAAGAGATGGCATTTGGTTTCTTGTGCTTGATATCGTGCATGAGAATGCATGCACGACCCGAACCAGTTACACCGCCTTCTGTCATCTTAAACTACGCGGGGCAAAACCCGTCGTCTGCATCGTAGTAACTAACCCTGAATACGAGATGGTTGGTTTCGCGAAATGCTCGCGTAGTCACAAGTCAAAATGACCAGTAAATGTTCGCCTACGACTTGCAGGGAGATCCATCTCCTTTGCCCGCGTTTTAAGCATACAGGAAGTACCGATTGAAGAAGTTGGCAGAAGTTGGCAAGCCTAAACCTTGTGGTTTGACTTAACCGCTTCTCTCCAAAAAATTGGACAAGTGGCGAACGATACCTGCCATTATAAACACTAGGCAACCACCATATCACAAACAATACTTTTCTATATTCAGCTACATATTGTGCCGAAAGAACTGGAGACACCCTCTCAGCTGAAAAAAATGGCTTTAGTAGCGTATAAGAACTGCGTCCTCGACTGCAGCATTCCGCCGTCCCATGAAAATCTTCAAGGAAAGAGTGTCATCGTGACCGGAGGTATTGATATCGGAGCCCTCCATCAAGAACTGCTCCTTCTTGCCCTATCGATGTTTAGCTGTTGTTGAATATATAACATTTTAATAATATGGGATTCACAGGCGCGTCCGGCTTGGGCAAAGCATTCGTAAAACATCTCGCCGAAGCTGGGTGGGTTGCACCTCCTAACTCTTCGCGCGCGGGAAAGCAATCATATATTTTAACTAGCGGAGCCTTTGACTAGTGCCTATGTTACGTTTGGCGATGTCAATGAGGAGGCTGGTTTCAAACTCGCAGCGGAACTGGCTGGGTATGTTGTTGGACCTTCTATGCTCCAACACTCAAACATGGGATAATGAGAACCATAACAACTGTCATAGAAAAGCGCAGTTCGTACGATGTGATGTGCGCTCCTGGGAGGAGCAGCTTTGCCTGTTCGAAGCTGCCGCCACGAATTCGCCAAACAAATCTTGCGACATCGTCATTGCGAATGCCGGCATTCCTGGGCCCGACGGCCTGTTTGCAGATGAAGGTCAGGATGCTTTCTTTTACACGGCTACATGGATCTTGCATTGTTGCAAATGCCATCTAGCTACGTGGGTGGTTTTGCAGATTAATGATTGCCACTTGCAGACCCTTCCCTTCCACCCACCAAGCCAGACACCACCATCTTTGATATCAACCTTACGGGAACAATGTTCACAACAAAACTCGCCATTCACTACTTTCGTCGCCAACCCCTTGGGTCGACCCGAGACAGGTGTTTGATTTTGATAGGTAGTATTGCTGGTTACCTTGACCTACCGGGTTCTGCGACATACTCTATGTCAAAGTTTGGTGTGAGGGCACTGATGCGCTCCCTTCGAAGGAATGCTTGGGTTGATTCGATTCGTGTCAATCTGGTTGCACCAGGGTATGTAGCTATTTCCAGAATGTACTGTATATGGACATCGATATGGCAACAACAACAACCCCTTTAGATCTCCAGTTCTTTCGCCAGCGTGCTGATGGAGACTGAAGCTACATCATAACCCCGGCCTATACCAAAGGAATAATCGCCTTCTTTAAATCAAAGGGCGTGAAATTCGCCTCAGAAGATGATGCCTGTAAGGCAGTCTTGAGAATCGCCTCTGACACCACCGTGAATGGCCGGTCACTTGCGGTTGTATCCAAAGAGGATTGCGCTGAGGGATATTTCGACCTCGCCCAGGACGATTTCTCCGAGGGGAGTAAATTGCATGGAATGCAAGATGTTGCGCTTAATGTTGGATCGCGGTAGGCCGTATTGTGTGTGGGAGACTGGGGTGGTTATGAAGAGAGTTTGCAAGCATGCGTGTTGAGTTTATGTGCGTGTTCTTTCTCCAGTAACTGGACGTTAAATTCAACATTGATCTTTAGGAGGATGTTGAGAACATAGATAACGACATGATTTCTCTCGCTCGAAACCTAATAGCTAGGCGGTAATGATGAAGTAAGTACTCACATATGAGTGTGATCATTCTCTGGTCGAATTTGCCCATGTTGTTCGAAAGAATTCTCATACCCTAACCCAAATGAAGGCTTAATTGACCTGATATAAATTGACCCATCCTAGTATTTATGAAGAATGTTCACACACCCATGCCATAATGCAGAATGGACTGCCAGAGATACAAGAGATTTGCAAAGGCAACCCCATGCGACGCTGAGGTGTATCGTCCACCGTCCGTCAGAGTTGAAGAAATCTGGGCTCTTCTGTATATCGTTCGCCTCTCAGGGGTGGGATTCAAGGATGCTAGCAGGTGTTCCCGAACTGGCTGAAAGAGATATACATATTTTTTAGCATTCCTGTTCGGCGAGGTAGAAGAACAAACATTTCGATTTTCCCTGACGCGTGCTATTTAAAGCTGGGCAGATAATAAAGGTCGACCTCCTCCAGAAAAGGCGGACAAATGGTGATAAGACAGAATTTCTTGCACCGCTCCAACGATTGAGGAGACCGACCGTTCAGTTTATGAAGGGGGACATGCCAGCTTCATCCGAGTTAGCTGGATGATTGTAGCCCCTCTTTTTCACCCATGGAGGAGGCTTGTTTAATTCGCGATACTTAACAACAACGCGGATGTAGTAAGGTTAGTTGAGCCGATTCTTGTTGATGCTAATGACAACATTTGTTCCACTGAACAATTTATGGTATATTTCTAAAGCAAGGGTGATTTCAAGGTAAAAGGCTGAAGTAAATATCATGACAAGTCTTAATCAGTCACGCATTCCATGCTATATATTAAGAAGCAAGTTTCCGACAAATTCGTATCCAGGAGAGAGATATTTGGAAGTCAAGGCAGGGTTGATCCATGGATGTTCGCGAAGCTTGCCCGATGTGGTCATTTAGATATCACGTGATATGAACTCCAACGTGTTGACGATATTCATCCGCGGGGAAGGAAACTATTTACATACATTCCCATTTTAAGATCGTGTCGGGGGCTGTTACAATTACTCGCCAACTATTTTGCCTCTCGTTCTTTCTCTTTTATTTTTTTAAACAAACCTTTTCGGGTGCCAGTGCGGCGCCTGAACAGCTCTTGAACTTCTCCGCATGGCCACCCAGCGCATCAGTGCGCTGCTTCAGCGAAGCACAATCGACGACCATGAAGAAGTCATCAAAGCTTGCAATGCGGTGCTGAAAACGTCCAAAAACGATCTCAATGCCCTCCACGTAAAAACTGTTGCTCTGGTGAAATTGGACCGTTTCGAGGATGCGATTCGAGTAATCGAGGATGGCGGGGATGCGCTGAAAAAGAAAGCCCCCCTGGAATGGTCTTACGCTTTATATAAGGTTGGGGAATTAGAAGATGCGATAAAACTGGCCGCGAGTGTCGGGACCGGGAGAGGAGGAAAACATGTTGAAGCTCAAGCGGTACGTGAAAGTTGTTCGAACTCCGCATACTGCTTCTCCTGAAGAGTCGCTCATGGTTTTCATCCCATTCAGACATATCGTGCGGAAAACTTTCGTCGCACCGCAGAAGTTTATAAAGAGCTATCTGCAGAGAATCCAGCGTTTGTCGGGGAGCAAAATGACCTGCGAATCAATTCACGAGCGGCGGACGCACAGCTCCAGTGGTCTGGCCTGGCAAGTCAGGTGCAGAATACAAGACCAAGCCGGGAAGAGCTCGAATCTTTCGAAACGACTTATAATGTGGCATGCGGCGCTATAGGGAGGGGAGAACTAGAAACAGGAGGAGTACTATTGAAACGAGCAAAGGGTTAGTCTTTCTCAGCCTTCCCTCGCGATCTCCGAACAAATCTCTAACAGATCAAACCGCAGAACTTTGTAAATCGTCCGAGGATCTTACACCTGAAGATAAAGTGGCAGAACTTCTCCCTATTGCAGTTCAGCAATTATATGTCGCGCTAAAGCAAGGGAAATCCGACGAAGCTAAAAATCTGGCGGACGAAATCAACGTAGCCGAGTATGTATTACACGTCTACTCCAGACTTGACGATAGATATTAACATTTCCAACAGAATCCCCGAGATTTCGACCAAGAAAATCGCGCAAAATAACATCCTTCTTGCCTCCCAGGCTGAATCAAATCCATATATACTACACAAACAATTCTATCAAATCCCAGCGTCAACAGACGGCGATAGATTATTTTCGTTTCAAAGTCGACCCCTGACCGGAAACTCTTATGTGGTAGATCTTCTCGTCCGCAAATTCGAAGGCATACAAAGGTCGACGGAAAAGGCTCTCTCTCAACATCCTGCCCCCACCACATCGCCTAACATCAACGCCCTCTCCATTTTCAACGTTGCCGCTAACGCCCGAGACGGATCAGGTAAAGCTGGTCTAAAAGAAGTACTTCCCCTTCTAGCGAAAAGACCGAATGACATTGGTCTTGTCCTCACTCTCATCCAATTATACGTTTCAGCCGGAAACGTTAACTCCGCCATCTCGGTCCTGGAAGCATTCTTCAAGCGTCTTGACCAATCGATATCAGAGTCAGATAGGGACATCCGATTTAACCCAGGCCTCATCGGCATCCTAGTTTCCCTATATAAAATCCAAGGGCGCAAAAGCCACATAAAGACAGAGCTGTCTAAAGCCGCATCACACTGGCAATCGCGTTCTGACAAATCTCCCGCCCTCCTTCGCGCCGCGGGCTCCTCGCTCCTCACATCCGGTGAGCCCACAGACCTCGCCCTAGCAGGCAAAATATTTACGGAACTCCATACCACCGATCCAAATGACCAATTTGCAACCGCAGGCTACGTTTCTTCGTACGCCATAACGTCACCTGATAAAGTTAGCTCCGCCGTAGATAAACTTTCACCCGTCCAGGATCTAATTGCCGACATCGACGTTTCCTCCCTGGAAGCCGCCGGAATCCCCTCCACCACAACTTCCATATTATCAACAGCTTCTTCTCCCGCTACGGCAGCAAGTGGTCGTAAGCGCCCGGCAGCCGACGATGCTAACAAGAAAGAGACTACGAAGAAGCGAGTCCGCAAATCACGATTGCCCAAGGACTACGATCCTAACAAGAAGCCAGATCCAGAGCGCTGGTTACCATTGCGTGATCGCTCCAGTTATCGGCCGAAGGGGAAGAAGGGGAAGCAGAGAGCCGCGGAGCGTACGCAGGGTGGCGTGGTCAATGAGAAGAGCGAGGAGTCGCCTGCTTCTACGCCCGTTATCCAGGCGAAGGGTCAGGTTGGAGGGAATCAGAAGAAGAAAAAGATGAAGGGGAAGAAGTGATGACCGTTGCTTTGCTTTTGGGTTTATGTTATTTCCTTATTATCTCATTTGTTTTAGATGGGCCGAATGATGTATCTAGATATTTCATGTCTATATATATATTCTACGTTTCCCTAGTCGCCGCTTGGCTTGCTGATTGTCGACCTCTGCCTTCCCCTGCCAGGTTTTCCCAGCGGCAACCAAGAGCCCGTGGAACCGGGAAACGAAACGCAATATTTCCTAGACAAGAAAAAACCAGGAGTAATTTTCCAAAACGCAATTACCATCAGATGTATTTGTAAGTTTTATGCCAGCTCTTGCAGCGAGTAACGGTAACGGTAGCGGTTCAAACATTAGCAGTTACGCATTCCCTCTCCTCCTCCTCCTCCTCCCCCAGGAGGGCCGTAGCCCAGGACCCTGTAGATTTAGATCCGCCATAGTCGTGGTTTCGCAATGCTACATTCCGGTTGCACATCGCGATATTAGGCACCGAAAGAGTTAAAACATAACATACCCCACTTCCCGCGCATGCTGGGGTAACGATTGAGAGGATAATGTTGAAAAATTGTTGATGTTGTTGCATGTTAGCTGAGGCGCAGTTGACACGCTCGCGATTATGTTTCCACCCCCGCAATCAGCGTTGTATGAGAGACTTTTGCATATCTATGCTATTATTATTAAACCTCCAGATAGCCCGTAGGCCAGCTTGGCAATGTATGTATGTATGTATGTAGAGATATAGAGAGAGGGTTACCAATAAGGGAATTTTTTCATCAAACGTATGTAGTGAGGGCCAAACTGCTGGTCCGGGCAAGCAGAGGGGGTCTAATCAGGCAAGGATCGGCTGTTTCGCGAATATTCTCGGGTTGCCGAAATCTGCGAGTGCTCGGAGTAGATGGATATAGTTAGTTATTGTTATGCATGTCAGCTTGTGGCTGGTTAGCAAAGTGATGCTGCTGATAAGATAAAATAAAGACTGCTGTATTTATGTTTGTTTGATTGTATTTATCTTTTCTGCATTTCTTTGACAGAGTATCCTATTTTTGAAAAAGTACGGAGTAGTGAGTTTTAGAATAGGTTAACTACCTGGGGAGTTAACACATTCTGCAAACAACTGCAACCAAAACAGCAACGAATGCAGTAGCCATGCTGCACATGAGTGTGTCATCTGCCCCTTATTGTGAAAGAAAGAAAGAAAGAAAGAAAGAAATGTACGCTGTATATCTCCCTGTTGCTGTTTCATATGATCTGGATGGCGTGATAGGCTCGATAATGGGGCGGTGCAGGCAGCAGAACCCCGCCAACAACCCTGGGTTAGTTGCAGCAATGACATAATGTGGCTTGTGCATGCTGTGGGCCTGTGGCTATGCGGCGTAACCGGTATTTCCCCTGCTGATGCGAACTGTGATACGTGGAGGACAGGCAGGCAGACAGGCAGATCTCAGGGCCATCATGGGCGATGGGCGATGGGCTGTTGTTAGCTACAGTTCTTGATAAATGGTGCGGCTGAACAGAGGAATTTCCATCCTGGCAAGTAGTTACATAGCTCGCGGTGATCCCCCCTCCAAGGACTGTTCGAAGATATAAAGTTATATTAGTTACGGTAAAACGCGTATTATCATTGTCACGCCTGGACCCGATCTCTCCTGCTGCCGGAATCCTCCCAGCCCAGTTTTCTTTTTATATCAGTTAACTATTTAACACGCTCTGTCTCTCCCTCCTCTGCTCCACACCCTGATTTTCTCCCTCTCTTCCCTCTTCCTCTCCCATCGATATATCATTTCTGTAACCCACGCGCTCTCCATTTCCTCTCGTTTCTACGACTGACTTTCGACTCTACCAGACGTTCAACATGGGTGTAAGTTCATGCCCCTGGAATGTTCCCAAAAATCGTACCCCGCCATTACCCCTCTGTGACTTTTTGCGACCCGTGGAAACAAACACCAGTTTTCTTTTCTACAATAATACATTTTTGTTGTTGTTGTCTCCTTCAACTGCACCACACGGCATCAAAATGGACTGACACTGACAACCTTCGTTCCCTCTTGATGGATTATATAGCTCGCTTCAAAGATGGCTGCGGCCCAACCGGCTGGCGGTGCTCCCCCGTCGGGATACCCAGGTGGCCCTCCGCC
>LDEV01002212.1:0-48075 GCA_001014755.1 Blastomyces silverae
ATTCAGTCTGATCTCAGTTTATTTCTTAATATGATTTTATCAGAACTAAACAGTTAAAAAATATACAAAATGACTGAAATATGAAAGCTTAGAATATGATTATATTGAGAAATGATTTTACTGTGTTATAATTAGTCTCAGTCTTAGTATAAAATTACTATTTTTAGAAGATTTTAAGCTTATTTTAAGCTTATTTTTAGTCTATTTTTATTTTTGAAAAAGTAACAGTTTTTAGTAATACTCAAATGATATTTAAAGTTATTTAAAATAATAAAAAAAAAGAAAGATAAATGATCATATTATATAATCTCATTTAATAAATGAAACTATGACTAGATAGAACTAGCACTGAGACTATATGAGATCACTATCTCTGATATGTGTCTGAGATCAGAACTAATGATTTCATGTGATTCTGTTATATTTAGTTCTAGTCTCAGTCTCAGACATAATCACATAGTCAGTCTAGTAGTTATAAATATCTCAGAAGAGTATCTCTTCAGTATTCTGAAGAGAATTCTTATTCTGTTATTTATTAATTATATCTCAGTATTATATATTAATTAACTTAGCTTTTATAAGAGCAGCTCAAGAGATATAATTAAATATATTATTTAAAATATTCAGCTTAGTGATATTCTTTATATTCTTTTTGAACTGTGTAATCATTTTACTAATATAACTGTCAGAGTTATAGAGATTATAATTTAATTACTCACTGAGATCAGTATCTTACACAGATATCAAAACTGTAGAGATAATAGAATTAATAAATGAGTTATTTATAATCACTCTGTATTCACAGATTTCTTCTAACTTTATCTTAAGCTTCAAAATCTTTCATTTTTTCTCATAAGTTATACATTTTTTCTTTTTCACTTTATATATTATAATAAAATATTATATATATTTATCAGTTATAATATCACTGTATGATAAGTTCTCAGAGTATTAAGTTTCATTATTATAATATAAATCAGTCTTATTAAATTAACAGATAAAGTAAGCAGATCTAACTATAATAGAAACTGAGATTAAGTTAGAGTCAGAATAGTAGAGTGTTTCAGAGAAATCTACTATAGAGCTGTTAAATATCTCTGAAGATTATTTATAAGTAGATCTAGACTATGATAATTTATTATCTCTTTTCACTGAATCTATAAATATAATATAAGATTATAAGTAGATATTTAAGTAAGATTAATAATTCATTATATTGAGTTCTTGTTTTTTATACTTTTAATAAATTCTTATCAATATAAGCTTTTAATGATATAGTAGTCATTAATCAGAGATTTTCTCTGTTGTTTTTTTATAATGTGATGTATTCTACTCTGCAAGCTTATTTTAAGTAAGTGATGATATAGATTAAATAAGATTTCAGAATATATTAAAAAAAGTGTAATAAGATGATTTTAACACTGAAAGACATATTGAATGAAGTAATAATAGATTTGAATGATTATATCAATAAGAAATCTCATAGTGGCAATGTGATGTGCAAAATGAGTCTCATAATCTGTGAAAGGTGTAAAGCTTGATTGATTGAAGGATTGCTAGCTACATGGAAGGTTATATGGTGGGAGGATTAGTCATCTAAGACCTGCAGGTCTGACAATACTTGCTCTCCCCAAAACTCAAGACCGCGAGGCGGCGCTAATCCATCAGGCCTGATACAACCTCCCTGCCTGCCCTGCTCATCCCTGTATTGAAACCCTGGAGAGGCGACTATTCCATGAAGTAATTTGGGAAATGGGTGAAACCACGACGGGCGTTGCCCACCCCGGGCGGGACCTTCTGGCAGGGCAAAAAAAAGGATGGAATTGCGTAGAGGGTTCTTCTCATCCACATCCTGCTAACCCAGCGCATCATCTCCAGCGGGTTGGTTATTTACCCTAGGCTTCCGAAAGACTGCGACCTGTGGGAGGTTGGAAACGGCTCTTAAAAAAATGGCCGTAGGGAACTTCCCAGCCAAAAGAGACAGCCAAAAGAGACTTCAAGCATCCTTTGAGTTGAAACAAGGAAAAGACTGAAAACGGAGTTCGAGCCAGCTCGTTGACAAGAATTGTGGCTTGTGGCGTTTCCTGTCAACCAACACTTTTCCCCAATTACCCTCAATGGTTCATCGAATTATGTACGGAGGTTGTGTTGACCTGGCTATCTGCGGCATGATAAAAAAAAGACTCCTCAAAACTGTTTCCTCTCAATTGATTCGATCTCGGCACAGCTCCATGTATAGTACAACACCGCTGCCTCATATGGTTGACCTGCAATATCAAAATGGTGTCCTGGACACTAATAAGAACACTAACTTAGTTAACAACCCTGCCCTATATTGACGCCCGTCCAGCCAAAACCGAAGTTGGGAAAACCTTTAGCCCAAGCAAGTTCCGTGACAGTCTCCAGAATTCCTGTTGAATAATGTTCGTCTTTGAAACCCGACAAGTGAGGATATCTTTCAAACGCCGCAATGATTGGCTGTATCGCCGCAGCCAGCACATACTGTGGCGGGGCTACATCGAGATTCCTGACTGTCCCAGACAGCGGGCAGCTGAATTCTGCAGGTGGGCTGGTGCAGATGGTCTAGATTCTTCATCGCCAGAATGAGTCAAGTGAGGTCATCGAATTTGCCTGGATGTTTGTTGCACTGATTGACTGGGCTGAGTTGCAGGGGGTCATTTACGAGAAAGAAGAAGAAGAAGAAGAGGGTGTGGGATAAAAGATGCGGAAATAAATTTCTGAGGGAGCTTCTTCTGGGGGCAAAGGTGCTAGATACGAGGCATTGAGTCTTCGGGCCTGAAATCTGTTAAGCAACCTTGCCTTCCATTCTACGTGGAATTGAAACCGAATAATGGTCCCTTGATTGTATGTATGTATATGCAAGCGGCCTCCCTGCCTCCGTCTGAATGGATAGTGCCATCAAAACCCCCAGATAAAGCACACCTGCACAGACGCGCCCACGAACAGTCCGGTTAAATTAAAGGTTGACAATGGAGCAGCGAGTTAGTCTCAGGCACACACAATTCCCACGACAAAAGCTAGCCTCACTCGATGCCTTCTTGTTAAGGAGAACTAAATACCTATTTAAGTAATTCGAATATTTGCGAGGAAGCAGACGGAGTAACTAGAGTAAGAGTAAG
This sequence comes from Blastomyces silverae, assembly GCA_001014755.1. Lineage (NCBI taxonomy): Eukaryota > Fungi > Ascomycota > Eurotiomycetes > Onygenales > Ajellomycetaceae > Blastomyces > Blastomyces silverae. The sequence goes on from LDEV01002212.1 coordinate 3,141, forward strand.
AAAAAAGAAAAAAGAAAACATGACGGCCTTCTTTTAAATATGGCGGCTACTTGGTAATGTACTTTAGGTAGGCTATTATCCGAAGAAGGAAGTTCGTTCAACAGTAGTAGTGGCTTTACATTGCTTGCATGACGGTAAGTATCGGCTGGATTATGGACTAAGGATAACTGCAAAGTACTTCTGCACGCACGACTGCACGACGGTATGAAACAACCGACAATGGTGCCTGTTTGGTTTGCTTGCTGTCAATGGCATTGTTATAACCATGGAGGTCAAAAAGCCAGCAATACCCTTCGTAGGTACCGGCAGGTATGTACATGTACATACATACATTGTCTTATCTGCAGGGTGGAATAGATGAAAGTCGAGAGACTTTGAGGAACGAGCATCATACCAACGGCAGATGCATGTATGTACAGTACACTACAACTCATGCATGTGCGAATTGTATGCATAAATTCAGAGAGCTGGGCGGGCTGATCAGACTGCCGAAAAACCCGACCGGCTTTCGAAAAATGAGAAAGTGGCCTTGCGTTTGCGACTAAGCATTATTGCACTTGCAAGGGAACTTTTTTTTCTTTCTCTCTTGCCTGCCAATATCCCGGTTGCAGCGCTCTATTACTCTGTAAGCACTAGGGAGAGCATAGCAAGGATGTCGGTTACCGGTCGGTGATCGGCAGAGAAACTCAATTGGGATCAGGCGCGGCTAATGGCATGGCACACAGAAGTTGGTTGGAGCGATGTCGAAGCACTCCTTTTGCTTGATAAGAAGACTCTTTGGATTTTCAAAAATTACACGCAGATTTCACAACTCATGCCATGTATGTAGTTGATCCTATCTTCCCTGCCGTTCAATGTGCCAATCACGGGCATACCATAAGATATCGTGAGCAGTCAGCATGAGCAGAAATACCTGGTGCCATAAACACTTCGGCACCCACAGGTCCTTGGAAATGTCATGATAGCGGCATGTTTTTCGGGGTTTGCTTGCGAGATTATGACAGGGGAAAGACAGCGCAAGCAGAGCGTCGGGCAAAAACATCTTTATCCCCAGACATGAGTTTTCATGAGTTCTTTCTCTTCCAGAAAGGGAGAACCCGGACACCGGTGAACAAAGGAAACGAGAGGCCCTGGAGATAATGCAGCCTGCTGCCAAAACCACAGGCGCAACGTTCCCGTTCGGAGCATGCGAGCGTAAAGAGTTTGATACGCCTACGTACGTAAAACCCTCTCCCTACCCCAGTACTAGGTATTTTAGAACCGGGGCCACCCAAGGCAATTATCATCCTGGATTTTCCCTGTAGGCTGCAGCCCTGTCTCAAGGTAGTCCGCCCCCCGTTCAACCGGTGCTAGGATTTATGACCGTTTTCAACCCTTCTATCCCCAGGTGATGGTGGAAAGAATGCTACTCTGAACAATGTCATTGTTACGCCTGTGCATTAGCAATGGAACGTTATACATAGGGGTTGTGTGAGTGATACCCTACGTGTTTCAGTGAGCTCCCTCGGGGGACAACGAGCTGAAGATGCATGGGAATTAAGGGGACGTTGGTACCTGCATACATGGGTATGCCGAAATAAACATGGCACTAATTTTAAAGTTCATTCCCACCGTGGGGGCCATGATTGGGGTTGCCAAATTGATGGGAGATAATGGACGAAACGGACTGTTGAGCCGAGAGGAGCATCTGGCGGTCGCAGCATTGGGGAATTTTGCAAATACTGCGCAACCTAATCTTCCATTCGCTCGTGTCTAATGAATAGTAAGCTTTGAACAACTGGGGGCCTTCATTTTCAGATGTTTCAGTGTGAACCCTTCATAGAATATATATATATCCTTCGACCATTGATTAACTCAAGGCCCTCCACAGCGAAACACTAGAAGGCGATGGGTGATTTTTATCTCACTTTGGATTGTTGAAGAGCCTTTCTATCAACGGGGTGTATCCAATTGTCCGCCGAATACCCGCCATATCGCCCTTGCCGGGGGGGGTCGAACTGAGAAGAGTTTTATTCCCGCATGGTGCGCCCTTTCATCTCCGGGATGTCCAACCTTGAAAGCTTTCCCACCTCGGGCATTGGTTGTAAAGCCGTTAAGAGTCGCAAGCCTTATTGAACCCCGGTATAATTCGGCAGCTTGAATTAAAAGAAAAGAAGAAGAAGAAAGAAGAAAAAAAGAAAGAAGAAAGAAGAAAGGAAAAAAGAGAGGAAAGTCCGGGTGGTTGTAACCCTTGACGCATTCACTCCCGGAAGCGACAAAAATAAAGCTTGGCCACCAACATTCGTTGACCCAGGTCGACTGATGATGCTCACTCAACCGAAGCAGGGGAGCATGGGAGTTATCTACTCAGCGCGCGAAATGGTGCCTCTTGAGGTAACTATGGCCGTAATGCGTCCGGAGATCCAAAACCGGCAACCCCCAAGTTCCAATTTGAACCCCCAAAATAGTAAATAATTCGGAGAGTATCTCGGGGCTGGAGTGTTGTTGGGGGAATCTGGATAGGGTTCGATCAGTTCTCGAGGCAAGGCAACCCCTGCACTTTTCTTGCGAGGAAGCTGATAGCAAAAATGGAGCGCGCTTGGTTTGCGACTTCTCAAGGGATTAGCTGCGCAAGCCGAAGGGGGATGAATGAATCCTGACCAAAGCCAGTCGCTTATTCGTGGCTCAGGGTGTGAAGCTTGGGAAGTGAGGAAGGGGGAACTAGTGAAGCCTTGGCTTGTTTAAGTCAAGGGCTCGCAATCCCAGACAGGTTAAAACTACGCTGGGAGTCTGAGAGACACTCATCATCAGAACACAGCAGAGGTGTGCAGTCTCGGCATGCTCCAACGAGCCTGCGCTAGCGAGTATTATTTTAACTTGCCGAGTTCAGAAAGTCAAGGCTCCACTGCCGTGCAGGTGTGATGTTCATGCAAAATACGCGATCTGGATGGATCGACCGAGATATCGGGTTGAAGAGGGGAAAAAAGCAAGAAGAAAAACAATGCCATTGGCGGCGTTCAGCCTGGCTAACTCATGTTTGGCCATTGGTGTCCGTGCAGCAATTTGCTAGCTAAACGAGAGTGCCCGGAGCTTGATTGGCAGCTTCAACTAGTGTATCTTAGATTCTCAGCCATGCCCAGCCACTGGCCGTCAGGGTCGTTGCCAAAAACCTATGCAGCACTGGTGGTGCTGCGGAAGCCCCGTTCATACATACATGTAGATACGGAATTGCGCATCCGGCGCGCGTACAAATTAATTGTTTGCCATCAAAGCGCTCTCTAAAGGGTTGGAAGTGATTGATAACTTCCAGCATTATCGTGTCTCAAGAGGCCTGCCGCAGTGACGGCTCACCCGGGAAGAACAAAATGAGCTCGTGCCCAGCCAGGCAAGCCAGAAAGGAAGTTCGTTTGCTGGCTAAGTTCTTAGCTGCATGCAGCGCCCTTTTAGCTGCATACCGTTGGGAGAAAGCGCAAACCGCCAGCATGGCGTGCCAGGCGTGGTGCATTTAGGGCCCCAACCTCGTGGCATTTAGCTCAACCACATCATCATGCTGCTGTCCAGAATTCTTCAGGCTAGGGCAATAGTTACATTGCTAGCAATTTTGGGTAGGTCCCGCCAAAAAAGTTAACGGAGGACTCAAGTTCGTCATCAGAGCGCCTTTGACGCTCAGGGTTTCTTGGAACTCTCTCTCTAGGTTTCCAAGCTTTGGTTCCTGCGTCCGGACCAATTGTCATCAAACTGCCTTGTTTTAAAAATTAACCGGAAGGGAGCTGGCGGAATCGCGAAGGCGATGCCTCACCACGAGCTCATCAACAGTTGGGCCGAGTGCCATCGCTTGCCGAGGGGCAATCTCCTTTGGGCATTTGGTGTCAGATATATGTATTCTCGAATATCTCATTGGCAGACGTGAACTTGATGCTGTTATCTGCTGGCACAGCGGTGCTTGGGAAACAGCTAACTACATGTAATGTATGTACTGTAGAGTACCAATTCCCATAAGCTTTGCCCCGTACCGTGGACAAAGCATAAGTAAAAGGGAAATCCACATCTGCACATTCTTATGCCAGTTAAAGCAGCACGAGCCATTAAACTCTGTGCTGCTCAGCACCATAAACCCCATACACCACCAACTCACCCTCCATAAAGATAATTTCGTCCCCTTCTTTCTTTTCTTTTTCCCGGATGTAAGGATAGAGTCGATGGCTATCTTGCCTAGGCGCCATTTTGACACCAGGCTGGATAACTTTTAACACTCATACAATTTAATACCCATATTATTGCTGTATAGAACGTTTATGCCTCGGCATTTCAATAATAATAATAGAGCAACATCCCACTGAAGAACCCCACACAAGTGGCGAAAAGCAGAAGGGCTTATCTTTTGTTCGGCCTTGGTTATCTTGTGATAAGAAACATGGTAGCTGTGTACAGGAATGAACCATTTCCTGCGTCATATGGGTTCATCTTTGCTTTCGCCCGTTCCTCCGTATTGCGCATCGTGTTGCTGTGCATCCACCTACTACGTAGTAAGTTACTGTACTCAAGTTTGCTCGTATTTGTTTGGCGAGAAAAAGGATGCGATCGATAGGCATGTCTGATACCTACAAATAATACCAATGTATGTAGGCGCGCGATTTCAATACTGGGCTTGCATGTGCCTCGTTACCAAATCTAGCGTAAGCCCGGTTTTTTCTGGAGCCTGGAACTGTGGCGCGGGTTTGAAAGACTGGAAAAAAAAAAGGAATATGAATTCCCATAATTCTGCGACGGGCTGCTTTTCTGAGTGAAGCGCTATCATCCGCACCACGCGCACCGATATGAAAACATGATGTATGACGAGGATTTGGCCGTTGGAAACTCAATTGAGCGTGGTGTGACAGAGACGAGGGCCAATCAAACAGAGTCCCTACTTTGATACGTATATCAATATTAGTATGTGTGCATAAGTATGTTCAACCAGGCTGGAGTTAGATATTCCTGCCGCCGTCACTGTTCTGTGTTGAATTATTAAGTTAGATTTTTGGTGGACCCCTTGATAAAGGTTTCTATTTAGGCTCTGACGCGAGCGGGAAGTGGAAATTTTAAGAAAATAAGGATAAGCGTAATAGGAATAAGGTGGAGGAGGGGCAAGGAAATCATAAAAAGAGGGTCGTGAAGGTTGTTTCTATTAGGTTTCCGCTGAGACTTTGGACTTAAAAAGATCATGTTGAAGTTAAGAAAACCGGGGCCATATCTGCTCCCGCAGAGTTACCCTTTAAACACCAAATGTGGGATGGATGAAAGTTGGAGGTAGAAGCTAATAAGATCACCAAACTCACCGCTCTATTTACAGCGGCAAACAATACCGATTGCACAATTTGTCTCTTGGTGAGCCCATAAAATAAATGAACATCTTTTTATGCTTCGCTGTATACAGCCTGAGTGCACAAGTTTTGTCCATTTACAGACGTGTCCCGACTCGAGCCAGGGTATGTAACCAGCATTTAATGCCTAGATCAAGCCAGGTTATCCTTGAAAGATCTGAGTAGTTTTCTCATCTTCTTTTTCCAACCATGACAAGCACGAGGCGTCCTCAAATTGCAATTTCTGCACAATGGCTGGTATAGTCTTCTTAGCTGCCGGATACCCGAACGTACAGGGCGGTATTGATATCTACGAAGATCACTACAGAAATCTCTATCTGATGAGTCAAACATTCTTGACGAGATCGCCTCGATATTACATATTACCACTAGATGGCGAAAAATGAAAAAGCTAGGAAGAAGAATGCAATAGATGCTGAATAAAACAATAGAAAACATTGAGCGAGCATAGTTATCCGGTCGGTGATCCTGCGATGACCCGATCGATGAATTGCCCAAGCGTTCTTGCGCTTTCTTGAATTCATTTATTTTGGACCACGCGTATCACGTATTTTAGCTTTGCGTCTCTTGGAAAGGCATCTATGCCGAATGGGTGAGTGGATGGGCTCCCGAATTGCAGCCTCTTCATCGCCGTTCTGGCCAGAGCCCCGAGTCCTGGAGGCGGATCATCAGAGTCTTTCAGACCGGCCCGGTCGAGAGAGGGACAGGGCAAAAGCCACAGCAGTGTGCATGTAGATATCCAGCGTACAATCGAAATGTTTCCCAGATGGGCTCTATGCGCTCTTATTTGTAAAATGTCACTACCTCAACTCTCTGTGGTTGTCTCGGAAACTTACCTACAGGAGGTATTTAAAATAAGAGGAGCCAGCATCCACCCAAGCGGTGCCTTTTTGAGGGGATTTCAAGAAGGAAAAAAAGGGTAGTTACAACCCTAGCATTCACAGCTGTCAAGTAGCCAGTTCTGCACCATTTCTTCAGACTCTGCAGGTATCGACCGCATATTGACCAGCAAGTATATCAATGCTGCCTTCAGATAATTCTTCAGCCCCGCCTCGTCTGCTGTATCCATCGCCATGCATAATAATGCATCTAGATGTCATAGCATCAACACTCTCAGCCCATATTATGAGGGGGCTGGAGCCCTTATTTGGCGCAAGCACAGGCCTTTTTAATTTCCATGCCTAAATATCTGGCTGCCGCTCTGCTAATCTCTGTGCGTCGTGCTGCATCATCATGCAAGACAAAGCCACATAATATGTTTCTTGGTTTGGGTGCCATTGGTGATTTGGCAGACAGAATGAACAGCCAGTTCAGCAAGATTTTTTTTTTCCCCTCACCTCGTTTCATCAGGCATTAAGTTTTCTTGTCATCCTTTCTTTCCTTTTGTCCGCCTGTTCCCCCCCCCCTCTTCTCGTCTCTTCTTCTTTCTATTTTTCAAAGGCCATTTCATTGTTGGAATCTGCATAGTGGATGAGCTTGTACTGTAGCTGGAATTTGGCCCTGTCGCCAACAAAGTCTTCGTAACATGATCATCCACATATGCGGGATGCGCAGTAGTAGCTCGTGGGCGGGCACATGAATCTCCAAGACTAGGAAAAAAATGAGAGAGGGGCCCTGGCGGTGGGAGACGGTTTCTCCTCTGGAAAATGCATTGCTGATTCCAGCGCAGCGGTTCGAGTGAAAAATGCCTCGTCCACTGCGTTTCTTCATCACTAGTTTCATAAAAAAAATGTTATTCGAGCGCTTTACGGATCCGTACTCGTGTCTGATTTTCTTCGTCTCGTTTTCTGTGGCTCTCAACGCCCATATGTCCAAAATGGCGCAAGCACTGATCAGTGGCTGAGAAGCTACCAACCTCCAGGTTCCATGGCTTGGTCAGGCCAGATGGGTCTGCTTTGGATGCGTTTTTTATTTATTTCTTTCTTTCTTCTTCTCTTGTCGATTTTCTCCTCCCCGGTAGTTAGCGCACCAAGTAATTAGCTGCACCGCGTAGGGGTTGAAGTCTGTAGACCCTGGTCCCTTGTCGATTGGGAGATCAACCCAAAATCGTTCTAACATTCTATTTCTGAGCTGGACTGGGACGAACGAATCAGCATTATTCGCCTCGTTTTGGAATGAAAATATACATGTACCTTAGTGTTCTATCTCGGTGTTCGACAATATCGCTGTGCTGTTTTGGGTGTTCCCGGGGTTGACATCCTTCATCCGCACACAGTAGGGAGTTAGTTGGTAGTCAAACAAAGGAACACAATATGATACAACCTAGACAACACCTCATCCGTATATCCATGGCCCATCATCATCGTACAACGCACACAGGACGAACATGAGGCAGCGGAATCCACCGGTAGGCGACATCACTTTTCACAGGAAAGCGAGAAATGAAAATAAAAAGAAAAAAGAAAACACCAAGTGATAAACGGAGGCCTGGGCATCCCCACACGGATATACACGTCTGTCTGTCCATGCAGGCCATTCCATGACAGATATGCAGAGCTGCCGCAGAGAAAACGGTCTGCTGCTACGACCCCTCTCCTCCTTGAGTCCCAGGGAACCTACTCCTCGTCTTCCTTCTCCTCTCCCCAAGGGGTAGTGGTAACTAGCTGGTATGTGTTGCCATCCTTGACGCTGCGCCGTTTTGCGCCCGTTTCCACCAACCCAACACCACTGTTCCCTATTTCTCTCGCCCACGGGTAGCTCCTTTTTACTGACATATGATAGTTATTTGATAGTGGTTGGACCCGGAATAGGTCTCCAGCAAGCAAAACACGCTTTTTTAAAACAACGGTTTGTTTGCTTCAGAGCTCAGGCACCCTCCTTGTATTTGGGCTTACGCAGGGTAGGTTTCAGAGCCTCTTATGGCTTTCGTGATCTGCGATCTCCCTTTGAAGGACCCAGGACCCAGGGGTATGTCCCGGCCCTCTTTTGGGCGTTCATCGTAAAGCTACACGGTGGAGTTTCGCCAGATATCCGTCCCGTTGGTTTCTAGATTCCTGGGCGTGAAAAAAAGAAAACCCCCGCACAAAAACAAAGCGAAACAGGCCAAACGAATAATCGCTAAATCCCCTAGGACATTCTTATTCTTTCCCCGGTTTATTTAGTTTCGATATTTTTGGTGCTTACGGCTGGTGCAGTTTCTGCTACAGGCTAACAGCCCTGCACTTATTATTGGTGATATAAACTTTCTGATTTAGTTACGTGCTTGTTTTCGTTTAACTTTCTTTTTCCGTCGTCTTTTTTTATACTTCCCCTTGTTTGAACGGGCTGACGCGATTGTGCTTGGCTTATCCCTTTTGCTGGGACCTGCTTCATCATTAGCAGCAAATCAGAGACGGCGCTGGCAACTGCATCTCGCAAATACTAATTTACGGAGCCCTCCCTTATTCCGTTGCGGGTGAGCTGGTATGATGGTGGCGGCGGGAAGATGCTATCTGAAGATACTATTAATTATTCCATTATTCACCCTATCTGCAACAGAAAAAGTACTGTAGCCTCCACGGCTAAATCTCCCCCCCCTTTTTTTTTTACTTTTTCTTTTCCTTGCTCAGTGATTATCGCTTTTGTTTACCCTGTTTCTTTCCGTGCGCTCTCCGGCCCCCAAGAAGGAACGTCTTTATTTAATTTGATATTGCAGGATCGTTAACTGCCAAGCCGTTTTGAAGGAGAAAAGAAACGCTCAAGCGGAAAAAGAGATTCTATTCTAAGCCCGACAATAGCGAGAGAGGGAAGAGGGGCGAAAAAGGCTCTTTCCCATCAGCAAAGCTCCGCTAAATCGAGAGCTGCAGGAGGCTTATATATCTTACCCCTGCGCCAATATATTTGCATAGTTTTCTGGCTCTGATCCATCAAGCTCACTGCCCCCAACCTTACCTCGCCCGAGACTTTTTATTTTAAGAAAAATACGCTATTTTTCCTCCTTGATTTTAGCTTGCTGGCCCCCGCAGGAGCCTGCGAAAAGTGCCACCACGGTAAGCAAAGAGCGACAGTCTAAATTGAACCCAACCGTCCATACAACAAGTACGACGCGCAAATTTTGGCGCGCTACCTTGCTCACCACGTTTTTAATCAATCGTCCCATTTATACTGCTCTGTTCTTCCTTCGCCCAGCGGAATATTTGTTTGTTCCCGAGGTTCCCTCCTTAAATAGTACGACGGGATTGAAGCTCACTTTATTCCTCACTGTCTATCTGAATCTTCGGCATCGTTATTCACTGTGTTGGCAGGTCGAAATATCCAACCTGATCCGCCTCGCCCCCACGTGGAATTCGTGTTGTCCTTGCTTGATAGAGGCCCAATCTCGAGCAAAAGCGTCACCCCATCCCAGATCTTCGGAGCTAACCTTGTTTTTGCCAGTCTCCATCGGGCATTTTTGATAAGAGGGTTAACTTTTTTGACGCTGCATCCCAAAACCATTTCCCTCCAGGCCCTTTCCACCTACATAACAAGCGTGAACCGCCTCGAACTATCGCGCCCTCGAAAACTTTCATATTTGCTGATCGACTCTACGCTATTAAAGTGCGATGCTTTATGATTTGAGAGTTTCTTGAAGATATTATTCTATTTCATCCCAGGCACCCTATTATCGTCCTGCTGAGGAGGATCCACTGGTGATATTTATTTTTTAGCTTGTTTTCTAACGAAGTAAGTTCTGTCCCCACTTCCCCGTTTCTATTAAGAGTTTCCTGCCCTTGCATCGCTTTTTGATACTTGTTACCATGATGTCGGATCCGAGTGTCAATTTATGTATTTTCTTTTTTTTCCCTTTATTTTTACTTTTCGAGCCCTGTCATTCTGTTACACGAACCTCGTTCCTGCGTTACATACTTTCTGTACCCTGCCCAAGAAAAAGCCAAAAAAATAAAAATACAACGACGGCCCTAGAGAGAATAAAAAAAGAAGAAAAAAAGAAAAAAAAAGCCCCCGGCCCAATCACGCTTATTCTTACTGCCTTTGACACACGCGGTTTTCCCTGCTGGAAGGAAATGTGTCTCCAACATGTGTCTACCGGGGGTGCGTGGAAGGGCGTCGTCCTTGCTTGGGGGCGATTGAATGTTTTACGCACGGAGGACATGCCATATGGCCTATGATTCGTGTGTTTCACCTGCACAGCCCTTCCCAGACCGACGCTCTTATTCCTGATGCACCCGAAATCCGACCATGATGACATCTGATGGGATTGGGTGGGGTACGACCTCTGGGGTGGGTCCCCTTAGGCGTCTTTTCGGCCTCTTTGGGCTTTGCTCTTCTGCAGCCACGACCCGTACGCCTATCAGGCTATCACTCGCCCCCGGGAAGACATACTGCGTAGGTGTGTATGTACATTACAACAACTGTGATTTTTATTTTCCACCGCCCAGAATTCCGGCCTGGAATTCCTTTTTCTGTCTCCTCCGGGCCCCTGTTCATCAGGCGGGCAAACAAACCCCAATCAAGTCCTCGACCAAGCCGCGCTGTGGCTTGTCTCTCATTGTCTGTCTCTGGCTGTTTCTCTTGGTCGAATCCCGGTCGGTGCCAAGCCCTAGCCCTAGCCTGGAGCCCTTGATTTCCCGATTGGGCAAAGTGTGCTCCCTGCTCCTCCCGAAAGCGGTTCCCCACTCTTCCGATGCTGGGTTGCGCCTGCCCGGACTGCCCCTCCTGCTGGCGGCATGTGCACACGCACTGCCGGCTTTACGACCACGATCCGCCGAAACCCCACTATTTTCCCAGCGTGTTTTTCCACCGGGCTAGTCTCCAGATACCCACCGACGATTCTGCAGCAAGAAGCTCTAAACACACGCACTTTATGCCCGCAATATCCACGCACGGCCGGGTTTCTTGAGATCGCATCAAGCGCCAAAAATAAGCAAAATACCCCAAAATCCTTTGCTTTTTCCCGCCATCCAGTAATCAATGTCGTCAGCCCATGCTAGTCCTCCCAGCTGCATCAGACTTGGGACTGCTGCGACTGCTTCTTCGACTACTACTAGCTCCAGCGCAGATGCTCTCAAGTCTCAATTGCTGGTGAATGTTGAGCTTGCAGCTAGCAGCTTGGCCCTTGTATTATTTTTGACTAGTGCTGGTCGTCCTCGCCCTCCCTATTGATCCTTACCTGGCTGCCTTGTCTCTTCCGTCTCTGGCTGGCCCACACAGCGTGCCGTGCTTTCCCGCCACTGGGTCTAGGAAGTCCGAGGTCAAAACAAAAACAAAAATAAAAATAAAAATATCGAGAACGAAGACAAAAGCAACAAGATACAAAGGGACAAGATAACAAACAAAAAAAAGGAAAGGACTCATTGCACACCGTTGTTATCATGCAGCAGGTACGGTACTGCGGGAGGAGAAGACAGCAATAGCAAAAGAAAAGAAAAGAGAGCACAGACTGAATCGAAGAGCGAAAAAAGAAAAAAGAACCCCACAGGAGCCAGTTTAACGGTGTCTGCCAATTGAGACAAGAAACAGGAAAAAGCAAAGATCAATATTTGTTCTTTTTCGATATTATTATTTCCCTGGGACGAGGTTGAAGTTGACACTTATGTCGACTGAATACTTTTCATCTTGTCCTTGAACCCTGTTCTTTTTTTTTCCTTGATTTTGCTGCCACCCTTGTTTCTTCATCTCCTTGTACTTTTTTTTGATCCCCCTAAACCTTGCGTGATTATTCATTACGTTTTTGACATCCCGTAGTTCCTTGCTTTCTAACAAACCTCTGGTGCTGTTTACAGTTCCCGACTTGCTTTGACATCTGTGGAGGGAAACGGAAGAGGATAGTTTTACCTTCCTGCCATTACCAGACTTCTCACCCACAGCTTTCCTTCAAGGCAGTAGAGGGGCGTGGCGAGAACCAAAATCAAGCTTGGGCATTGGGCTAGACCCAAACCCTTCCGAGCCATTCCCATCCTCGCTCCAATTCCCACCATTCCGTCACTTGCGTGCTTTCTTGGGTCCGTCCCAACTACATAGAGTTTCGCCCGCCGAATTGGCCCGCCCTTGACTGACGTTCCTGATCGCGCTATCTGCTGCTTTAAGCCCTGACACTATCCTCACACTACCTACTATTCTACATTCCCCTGTGAGTCTGTGACTGGGGTTGTGGAAGTAAACTCTGTTACTCAAGATCGAGCCCCTCCATTCCGAAAAGTTGAAAAAGGTCAAAAAAAGTTTTGGACCCGCGTTGTGTCTGTCGATCCATAGAACCTTCAAAACTCTCTTTGCAAGCTCCTCTGCGCGGGGAGAGGGGGTTCTCTTGCTGCTCTTCAAAGAAGCCATCATCACTTCTTTCCATTCGAAACCGGGAGAGCTCACAAAAACCACGTTGTTAATCTTGTTCTACATAAGCCTTTTTGACCCGTCTGACAGGTTGTCCGCACATACCCTCGATTTTCTTTTCTTTTTCTCCCTCATATCGTATCTTTCTTTTTTTACTCCTTCAAATTATCATTCCTATATTTGATATTCCCTCTCCTCTGATTGCGTTTCGATAACACCAACTCTGTCGCATTTTCGCGCAAATAAAACGAAGGTTACTACCGAAAGTCACTTCGACAGTCCTCAAGCTTTGTTTCTTAGTTTTCCCGCAGTTGATAGTTTTCTGTCGACGCGCAAAACTTTACCCTTGCAGCTTACAGCCCTACCGCGTCTCTCTGCGAGAAGAAGCCTCCGGGCGTTAGCTTTTTAGCCCTTACCTGCGAAAACCAACATTCCCCTGCAGCTTGTCGCACAACATGGGCAACGGCACAGCTGCAGTACTAGAGCCGACATTCACCGGCTATGTCGCCACCACGCAAGATGCGCTGATCCTCTTCGAAGCCTGTCTGACCGGTCTCCTCCACCACGTTCCACGGCGTCCCCACGATCGAGAAAGAAGCCAACTGGTGAAAAGCGGTAGTGTTTTTATCTACGAAGAAAATGCATCCGGTATCAAGCGATGGACAGACGGTGTTACATGGAGCCCCAGTCGCATCCTGGGTAATTTCCTCGTCTATCGCGAACTTGATAAACCTTTTCCTCCAGGTGAGAAGAAGCGCGCCATGAAAAAGGGCAATAGGCGGCCACCACCAACTGGGAGACCAGGGGAACCATACCCAAGACCTCAAGAGAGCAACGGAGCTTCATATTCGCCCGCAACATCGCCCGGCGCAGCTCCATATGGAGAGAGAAACCAACCATCAGATATGGAGCGGCAACTCGTGGGCTCCCTTGTGGACTCTTATGGGTTCAAGGATTCGGGATTAGTGAAGAAAACAATGAGTGTGACAGTATCGGGGGTGACCCATCATTTGGTGTCATACTACAGTGTTGAAGATGTCATGTCAAACCGCCTCCATACACCCTTGCAACACGAGAATTTGAGGGGCATACGTCCACGCGCAGAACTCACAACGAAGCAAAGCTTCCGTGCGCCAATTGATGACTTTGAACACGGTGCAATGGAAGATGGAGACCCTTCTTCCGCCCTATATGCTTATCGTTCCACGTTAGGTGGCGCGCAGGCATATGCGGTGCCAAGCTCCGGTGCGCCGTACTACCAGCTTCCCGCTTACGGCGCACACCCTGGTTATGCAGTAGGCGCTCCGGGTATTCCAGGCCATCCCGCATCCAATCCATATCTCGCAAATGCGCCCGGTTCAGCCGACATGCCGCCAAAGCTAGAAGGCTACTCGTTCCGGAGCTCAGCATCGTACCCGCCTGGCTATCATCCCATGAATCCCAGTATACCGCAACCCATGTCTGCTTCCACGATACCCTCTGCCCTCAACACTGCCATGGGCGACAGAAGTCAACAGCAACAACCCAGCAGCGCTTCCCTCTACCGAAACCCGGCATTACAACCGCGGGATGTACCTACAGGTTCACCTTCCGGGCCTGTCGACCCCAGCTCAGCAGGTGCCCCAGCGTACTCAAGAGGAAGCTTTGGCGGGATTGACTCCTCGGACCAACAAAGCGTCGGACAACAGCCGCCTTACAACCCTTCAACAAGGCGGGAATCGAGTGCCATGGCGCCTAACGTTTCATACTATAATGGAGACCGTCAGCCTCAACAGCCACAGCCGCCGTCACAACCGCAGTCACAACCTCAACAATCCCAACAACAGCCGCAGCAGCCGCAACACCCACAACACCCACAACAGGGGCAATACTTCTCCAGTAGTGGTCAGCCGGGACAGCCTTCAAGCTACCAACCGGGCCAACAGGCGTCGATGTCCTGGAATACGGCTGCAACGGGTTGAAAACGCTGATATTTTTTCTTCTCTTTTCCTTCGTCGACTTTCATACTTCCATTTTTTTTCTAATTCGATTTTCTTTTTATCCAGGTAGCCGCTTTTCAGTTTCTTGAGGTTTACTTTCTGGGATGGGTGGAGAGGATGATAAATGGGATTATGAAAAGACAGTCGTTTTATTTTTATTTTTATTTTTTCATTGCGAGTTGAAATTTGGACATCGCGTTTGAGAGTTTTCTCCGTTATGCTTCTCGTCTTGCTGGTTTTATGATAGGAGGGACGTTTGTGCTCTGTTCTAATTTTCCTGTTTTTCTTCCTTATTTCCCCCGTCTTTCTAAACCACCTCTCCCGCTCAGTCTTTGTTTTGTTTTACTCTTCAAATTGATTCCTTGCTTTTGTGATTTGTTCATGTTTCCCTCGCCCGCCCACTATTGTACCGGCGAATTCGAATTTTGTTTTCCCTGTTCCCGGCTCTTGTTTTTTTGCCCCCCTTTTTCTTAATTTGATAAATACATAAAGGAGGGGGCAGGGGTTTGTGTGGAATTCTTTTTAATCCGCTTTTCTTCTTTTTCTTCCTCCTTTGCTTTTAGCTCCCTCGTGCGCGCGCACATAGCCGCTCTTTTCTATCAAACACATAGTATTACTCATAGGCCCCAGGGCGTTTTGCATTTTTTAATAAAGAACTGAAAAATTGACCTGGGTAGTTGGTCGGCTGCTGCTGCTAGCTTTTCTTTTTCTGTTTCCTTTTTTGTTTTTGCGAAAAAATGGCTGGTCGGTTTATGTTCTTCCATTTCCATATCATCATTATTTATTTATATTTATCACCTGTTTGGCTTTTCCGCCCTTTATTTTCTGTCGCTGCTTCTGAAGTTGACATTTCTCTGTGTTTTTCCTTTTTCCTGTTGATCTAAACTGTGGAGTGGGTTTTTGTAGGTGCAGGGGCAAGGGGAGGGAGGGTCAGTCAATTCCAGCATTTTTTTTAAAAAATGAAAAGAAATGGATGATAAGTTAGTAATAAATGAAAAAAATAAAAAACCAATTTCTTTTACTGTTGTTATCTATAATATTCATCACTGCTTGATATATTATTGATCATGCATTTTCAGTTCCATTTCCTTCACAGGGCTGCTTTCACCCCTCTCCAATTGTTACCATTCCTTCTCCCTGTGTGGACGTATGCATTTCTCCATCGAACGCCCATCGCTTCTTTATAAACCTTGCAAACTGAGTTTTCCTTTTACTGTAAACTTATTAATAAAACTTTCAATTTTTATCTTCGTGATCCGAGATGGAATTGGAAGGCTAATCTTATCTATCTTATCTATCTTATTTTAGAGGCGTGGAGCGGCTGGATCAGGCACATCATCATGGCATTTAAGGTTATGGGTAGTTAGTTATCTAAGTTGAAAAAAAAGTTTCCGCTCCGCTGTTTTCCCTCTTCTATTCTCCCCCCCCCCCCCTTTTTTTTTCTCTTCTTGCGCTGCCGTGCCTGCCGCGGTTTTTTAAAGTAATGTATATATATATATATAAGGCAAAGGGGTAAAGGGAGTTTTAGATTAGTATGAAAGGCTTACCTAGGGTATTTTTCTTCGGGTACGCTATTCTAACCTTAACATGCTGTACATGTACATGTACATTCGTGCTCCTGTTGTACAGGGGCCTCGTCTACCCATGCCCTGCCTCCGGACCCTGAAACTGTTTTTTTTTTTTCACGTTTGCAGTGCATCCGCCCGTCCCACGTATAATTCGCCATGTAACAGTGGTGGGTCGACGAGCCCTTTACCGTACACCCCTCCCACGAGTCGCCGTGTTTAGCGAGTGATCTGGAAATTGGCAATGGGCATGGAGTTTGGATATAGATTTGAGAAAGGTGATTATGCCATAGAGCAATTGCGTGGGACTGTATGCGTTGGAGGCGTGCGGTGATGTTGTGAATCATTCATTTTTTGTCAGAGTCAGAGTCGGAGTCGGTGTCGGTGTCGGTGTCGGTGTTTTGTTCGTTGGGTAAGGATTTGCCGGGCTTGGTCAGGGGTAAAGGCGACCAGGGCAAGATGCCAGTGGGTAAAGCGGTGCTGGCGGATGGTGGAGGATATAGTTTAACTGTAGTATGATATGAGAGGTTGTATAGGTAGGACTGCGGCCGTTTTTCTTTTTTGTGCTTTCAGTTATTTCAACGGTTTAATATATTGCTGAGTATGCCGTAAGACCTGCGAGAAGCAGAGAGCTGAAGGAGGAAACAAAGAGCTCTGCGGCTGTGTTAATATACCTGGGTTACGGAGTTAACAGGGTCCTTGTAAGTTGAGATGGTGAGGTTTATGGAATATTGAGGAAGTCTTGGAACGGGGGATCGTTAGTGAGGATTGACCTTCAGGCAGTATCACATACCCTTATATCCAAAGCGCAAGGCCGTACTTACTTTTTCCGGTCTCATTGCAGGAAATCCGGGAAGAGAGCTCGAGGGTCTAGCTAGAGTGGTGCAAATATACTTACAGATAGCCATGCAGATACCTGGGTATACCCTTGCTCTAGATATCCGTCGGAACTCGGCTGAATCTAAGAAAACATGCATGCCGTTTTCGCCATCCCGCAGATCCCGACTATCCACGACCAGTATTGAGAATATCAAGTTGCCATGAAATGTGTCGGTAGTCCAACTTTCTTCCATTTCGAGAGACCACTGGGTTGCGGTACGGCTATTCTCCGGGACGTTCATTCCTCACTCACACCCCGCTTGGCGCCATAACATAAACGGTAGTGAGTGGCGGCAGATATAACTGATGGTTATTGTGACGGTCTTCCGGTTGTGATTCGCAAATGCATAGCTTATTGCCTCTTCTGTTCCGCCATCTCCGTGAATATGTAGGTCGATCATATGTAGGTCGATATGTGCATAGACAACCACGATCCTACATATATCAGTCTTCAGCAACCCCCAGCACTCCCTTGGCCGAGGTACCCTTCGAGTTCCGCGTTACATCCCTATACGCGAGCAGAGTGACACAGATCGCGGAGGTATGTACATGTACACAGCGTCCGGTCTATATATAAATTGTACTGTATGTGTATGTATATCTGGACAATCAGGGTACCTGAGAGGTACAAACCGCACATGTATGTACAGTACACAGCATATGGAGGGACTAATTTACCTGAGTAACCGTCTCCCCACATACCAACCCCGCTGCCCAGCGCAGAACTGCACTGACAACCTGGATGTATGTATAGTTGGATTGTGATATAATGGACTGTAGCACAAAGGGCCAAGAAGGGAAACCACGTAGGTAAGGCTTCTCAATTTTGAGTGCCGGCACCGTTTGGCGAAAGAGAAGAGGTGCACAAAGTCTTCTTGGGGTACTGTGAGAGGTGAGATGTGATTATGGACAGTACTTGACAGCGGCAGATGGAGATGGGAATTGTCTAGTATATGGATATCTCTTGTGGATTGCGGTGTTTGGAGATGGCGCGATTGTTGAGTTGAGCGGGGGTTGGGCCGAGACTTTGACAAAGGAACCTAGTTGCTCCCTCAGGTTCAAATGTCGGTTCATCCAATATCCCGGACATATAATAATTCCTCCATCTATCCTTTGTGGCTATTATTACATACTTGTCCGATGCGGCATTGCATTGAGGTCGCTGGTGGTGGATGGGAAGTATATCAGTTGGATAGATATTGGGTAAAGCGGAGATTTGTCAGCCGGTATAATCTGTAATCTGCAGTGTTTGCAGTGGAAACAAACCAATGCAACACTTGCTTGGCAATAACCAATTGCTTGCTAATCCAACTCTTCTCTCTCTCTCTCTCTCTCTCTCGCCCACGTTCATGCGCAGGATATCAGCAGAAGCTAATCGAACTCACAAGAGCGTGCTGGTCCGGGTTTTATGGGATTCGGGGTTCGGTGTTATGGCTTGGAAATAACGCTAATCGGCTTACAAATTGGATATTAACTATTTGAGGAATGATGTGATCTGCAACCTCTTAGGAGTTAGAGAGCGAGTTCGGACAACTACCACCGTCCGTGGAATCTGGATGCGCTAATAATTGGCGGCCTTAACGGAGTTTAACCTAGCCTTCGGGGGGTGCTGTGCCCAGTGTGCTTGCTGCCAGCCGCTGCTGCTTGTCTTCTGGACCGTGCTGCTTGCTGGCGAAGCCACGCACCCAAGGCTACCCGAACATGAGCTAGCCACTGTAGCTAGCTACCTTGATGTTGGAAGGATTCGGACAGTTACCCAGTCATCCTATCGGGAGCTTTTGTTTCGTGTTGGCGTGCAGGGGCCAGCACCCAATTTCCGATGACGACAAATGAGTCAAAAATACTCATCCCCCTGGTCAGGGCTCGAGAATCGTCCAACACTGGTGGGGCCGTGGACGGTAATGCGGCTTCAGATGTCTGCCGGTTTTATGTTGCGACAAGGACCGTAAAGCCGAGAACCTGAAGCCAA
Source organism: Blastomyces silverae (assembly GCA_001014755.1). NCBI lineage: Eukaryota > Fungi > Ascomycota > Eurotiomycetes > Onygenales > Ajellomycetaceae > Blastomyces > Blastomyces silverae. The sequence goes on from LDEV01002212.1 coordinate 22,120, forward strand.
TCGATGTTGAGGCGGCTAACTCGTTCCCTCTCCGGAGGGAATCGATGCTTCACAGCTGTTATCCCCGCCCATTCGCATATCAGCTTAGACGCGAATCGAGGATGATGCAATCGACCCATGATTCAAACCAAATTTAGCGGCGAATCCACAGTAACTTTGCCTGACTCGGAGTAGCTGGTTGGAAATCTGAGTTGTCACATATCCACCCCTTTCCAGAAGTGAGCTACCGTCTGACAAATGCAAACAAAAAAGAAAAAATTCTTCATTCAGCCAGTCGAACAGCTCATACGAGATTCACACTCACACATATAAGTACAGAGTAGCTACATTCCAATTGCTGATTATGGAGGAATTCAATGGATATCACTTTTCTTCTGTTTTTCATTTCTTTTCACTCTACGCAGTCGATTCTCAACGACCTGACAGGTTTCACCAAAAAAATCTCCCTTCGCTAGAAAAGAAAGCGAGCTGCGAAGCATACCTGCTGTTTCCTGCATAATCAATCAAGTGCTGCTGTGCGAGCTGCTGGCCTGACCGAGCTTGCTTAGTATTGGGCGAGTCGAAGCTTCGTTGGAAGCTTGGGCGGTGTCACATTGGTTGCTCGGACCAGATTGTGATCCCGATAAAACAAATACTATATTTTGTCGGACTGGGCATTCCAACGAGTGATCAGCGTCCCTGCCTGACGGCAGAGGTGATTCGAACCGGCCCGGTATTTTCAATCACACTTCGTCCCCTTTGTCTAGACCAGATTTCCCCAGAATGGCATCCCCGTCCAACGCAGGTGCCGACATCGAAGGGGTGGGACAATCGCCTGATTGGGCAAGCCCCTCGCAGATATCTGTGGACACAGACCCAGAGATAGCGCCATCCGAGTCGAGTCGCGGAGGTAGATGGGGCGAATATGAAGAGGGCGACCCGGTCTCTCGTCGTGGTGCCATGGAGGAATTTGCTGAAATGTCGAGGGAGTTGACGAAACTGAGTCTACAAAAGAGTAAGTCTTCGGCAAAGAGAAGGAAAAGTCTTGTCCGCCAATCTATCGCCCGCTCTACAATGGACAAAGAAAAGGATATCGATATTGAACGTGACTCGTTGGATTCAGCGTTATCCGTGGAGGATGATTTCGAGCTGAGTGAGTTTTTGAGAGGTGGACGTTTTGAACGGAGAACGCCGGCAGGAGGCCCTGGGAAAAAGATTGGCGTGGTCTTCAAGAATCTGACCGTCGAGGGGATTGATGCTACCTCATCATTTGTCAAGACGCTGCCGGATGCTGTGATGGGAACCTTCGGGCCTGACCTCTACAATCTTATCACTCGCTTCGTTCCGGGACTAAGATTCGGAAAACCACCCCCGACTCGCAGTCTCATTCACGGTTTTACGGGGTCTCTCAGAGATGGGGAAATGATGCTGGTCCTCGGGAGACCTGGTGCTGGATGCACCACCTTTCTAAAAGCCATCGCCAACAATCGATCATCTTTCGCTGCTGTCCTGGGAGATGTCAGCTATGGTGGGATATCTGCGGCAGAGCAAGACAAACATTTTCGCGGGGAGGTCAATTACAATCCCGAAGACGACCAACATTTCCCTGCTTTAACCGTGGAGCAGACCCTCAGGTTCGCCCTGATGAACAAGACAAAGAGGCGAGACCAAGATTCGATCCCAATCGTCATCGACGGGCTGTTGAAAATGTTCGGGATCAGCCACACCAAAAACACCGTCGTGGGCAACGAGTTTGTCCGTGGCGTTTCTGGCGGAGAGCGCAAGCGTGTCGGCATCGCAGAGACCCTGACTACCAAATCTTCAGTTGTTTGCTGGGATAATTCGACCCGGGGCCTGGACGCCAGCACTGCTTTAGACTATGTCAAGTCTCTCAGAGTCATGACGGATGTCAGCAATCGAACTACATTTGTTACACTTTACCAGGCAGGAGAGGGAATATACGAGCTTTTTGATAAAGTTATGGTTATCGAAGAAGGCCGCATGTTATACCAAGGGCCGGCTAATAAGGCAAAGGCTTATTTCGAAGGTCTAGGATTCTACTGCCCGGAACGATCGTAAGTAATATACCTATATCTCACCCGAGCTTTAAAATATAGTCTGTTTCTGTCTAACATCACACAAGCACAACGGCGGACTTTCTTACTTCCTTGTGCGACCACAATGTCCGCCAGTTCCAGCCGGGCCGAGAAGCTTCGACTCCTAAAACCGCCGAAGAACTCGAAGCGGCATTCAGACGCAGCGACATTCACAAAGATATCTTGAAGGAGGCTGAGGACTATGAGAATCAGATCCTGGAAACCGATTGCGCTGACACTCGTCAATTTCAACAACACGTTGGCGAATGTAAGTGAACAGAGCTAAAGCCCCGCGCCGAAAATCACACCTCCCTGATGACTAGGACTAACATTTTACCTACAGCAAAAAGCAAAACAGTCTCCAAGCGGTCAAATTACACTGTGTCATTCGCACGGCAGGTCATGGCTTGCACGAAACGACAATTTTGGCTCTTTTGGGGCGACAAAGCCTCTCTATACACCAAGTTCTTCATCGTCCTTGCTGTTTCTCTCATTGTCGGTTCTCTCTTTTACGGCCAGCCTCTTGATACCGGTGGAGCATTTTCTCGTGGTGGATCCTTGTTTTTCTCCATTATTTTCCTTGGGTGGCTGCAGCTCACCGAGTTGATGCCGGCCGTCTCTGGTAGAACGATCATTGCGAGACACAAGGACTATGCCTTTTATCGGCCTTCTGCCGTCGTGATCGGTCGCGTCCTCGTCGACATTCCCGTCATATTTGCAATGCTTGTGGTACTCGCCGTGGTGCAATATTTTCTCATGGGATTGGACGTCGACGTTTCCAAATTCTTTATTTATTGTTTGTTCGTCTACGTTACCACGATATCTATCACGGCCATGTATCGCATGTTTGCCGCGTTCTCAGCCACCATAGACGATGCTGTCCGATTTGGAGGAATAGGTAGGTTTTTACATTTACCGCTTCGTTTTACTTTGGATTTTGGTACTGACAATTTTAAAAGCGCTTAACTTACTCGTTTTCTACATTGGATACGTAAGTCATACAACTCTACTCCTTATTAATTCGGGCGATATACTAATATTAATTTTTGTCTAGGTCATTCCGAAGCAAGCCTTGCTTGATGATTCCCCCTGGTTTGGCTGGCTGCTATACGTCAATCCCCTATCGTACGCATTCGAGGCCGTCCTTGGTAATGAATTTTCGGATCGTGTAATGGAGTGTTCGCCTGAACAACTTGTGCCGCTCGGCACGAACGTTGACCCAAAATATCAAGGATGCTCTCTTCCCGGTTCTCAGTTGGGTAGTAACACCGTGTCCGGAGCCCGATACCTAGACTTTTCATTTCAATTGTGAGTATCATATCTTCTACGAATACAGAAAAGGTGCACAGTTTAATAATTTGAAATCTAGTTCCCGGAGCCATTTGTGGCGTAACTTTGGGATCGTCGTCGCCTTCACAATCGCGTACATTGCAATCACGGCAATCGCTGCTGAAGTCTTCCCATTTGCAACAGAAGGAGGTGGTGCATTGGTATTCAAAAAATCCAAGAGAACAGAAGCAATGTCCAAACTTCAGCAGAAAGCCAAATCCCAAGATGAAGAGACAGGAAAGGTCGAGAGGATTGGAGATGCTGACGGGGTTGCCACTCGAAGGTCTTCCGCCACTGCCAACAACGAGAATGGTAGTTTTACAAAACTTTCGACTAGTGATAGGGTTTTCACTTGGTCCGACGTTGAGTATACGGTACCTTATGGGAATGGTGAGCGGAAAATCCTTAACAAGGTAACTGGTTATGTGAAACCGGGAAGTATGATTGCTTTGATGGGTGCGTCTGGCTCAGGAAAAACAACGCTCCTCAACACTCTAGCGCAGCGACAGAAAATCGGTGTTGTATCTGGTGAGATGCTCGTTGATGGGCGAGCTCTTCCTCCAGATTTCCAGAGAGGAACCGGTTTCTGTGAACAGATGGATATCCACGACGCCACTGCCACGATCAGAGAGGCGTTGGAATTTTCAGCGATCTTGCGACAAGACAGAAACATTCCCCGCGAAGAAAAAATTGCGTATGTTGATCAGGTCATCAGTTTGTTAGAACTCGACGATATCCAAGATGCCATCATCAGTTCACTTGGCGTTGAACAAAGGAAGCGATTAACAATCGGAGTTGAACTGGCAGCCAAACCGAGTTTACTACTATTTTTGGACGAACCCACTAGCGGACTGGACAGCCAGGCAGCTATTTCTATCATCAGATTCCTGAAAAAGCTATCCCAGGCGGGGCAGGCTATTATCTGCACCATTCACCAACCGTCGTCACTCCTAATTCAGCAATTTGATACCATACTTGCCCTAAATCCCGGGGGAAATACCTTTTATTTCGGGCCTGTTGGTGAGAACGGCCGTGCCGTTGTCGATTATTTCGCGGAGAGAGGCGCTGTTTGTCCTCAAAATAAGAACGTCGCGGAATTCATCCTGGAGACTGCCGCGAAGGGCCGTAGGAGCAACGGGAAACGAATCGATTGGGATGAGGAGTGGCGAAACTCGAAAGAGCTTGCCCAACTAAAGAAGGAAGTGCAGGAAATCAACCTCGAACGAAGCCAACGCCCGCTCTTGGAGACTTCTGGCTCGCAATATGAATATGCCGCCCCCGTTGCCCTACAGTGTTGGATGCTCACAAAGCGATTATTTATCAACTACTGGAGAGATTCTTCATATATTTATGGAAAACTGTTCATCAGTGTCATCCTTGGTACCTTCAATGGCTTTGTAAGTTACTCCTGCATCCGAACTACCCCCCACATCTTGGACCTTGAATTAACCATATCATTTACCATACAGACTTACTGGCAATTGGGAAATACCATTTCCAGCATGCAAAACCGAATGTTTTCCATTTTCCTGATCATCCTGCTCCCGCCAATTTTCATGAATGGTGTCGTCCCAAAGTTCTTCACGAATAGAACGCTCTGGGAGGCGCGAGAGCAACCGAGCCGAATCTACGGCTGGGTAGCATTCTGTACAGCGAACGTCGTCTGTGAGATTCCAGCAGCTGTAGTTACCAGCGTTGTCTACTGGGCTCTCTGGTACTTTGCGACTGGTCTGCCCACCGACTCAAGCACATCCGGCTACGTGTTCTTAATGTCCATGCTTTTCTTCTTCTTCCAAGCCAGCTGGGGACAGTGGATCTGCGCCTTCGCACCCTCGTTCACTGTTATAGGAAATGTAAGTCCCAATTAAGCTTTCTACATTTACAGTTTCCACGCGATCCCAAACTAATCGAACCGTTACACAACCAGGTCCTCCCATTTTTCTTCATCATGGTGAACCTCTTCAACGGCATCATGCGCCCTTATTTCGCCCTTCCAGCTTTCTGGCGCTACTGGATGTACTATGCAAACCCAACCACATGGTGGCTCCGGGGTGTGCTTTCTGCTACCCTCCCGGACACACAGGTCGTCTGTTCCCCCGCCGAGCTCACACACTTCAACCCACCCCCTGGTCAAACCTGCATTGAGTACGCGGGTAATTTCATCTCCTCCATCGCGCGATCAGGCTACCTTACCAACCCCAACGCGATAGCTGACTGCAGCTACTGCGCATACTCAAACGGAGCGGAATATATGCGTACTCTGAACGTGCACGACGGTGATAAATGGAAGGGTTTCGGGATCTTCTTGGCATTTGTGGTGATTAACTGGGCGCTGGTATACTTTATGATATATACAGTGAGGGTCAGGGGGTGGACGTTTGGCTTTGGAACGGCTATCGGTCTCGTCGAGAAGGGGGTCTCCTGGGTGGCAGGTTTGACGAGGTCGGTAAAGGCGAAGGAGGATGGTGTGGGCAAGCAGAAAATCGAGCAAGCGAGCGGAAAGGGGAAAGAGGCCACTGGAAAGAGTGGGTAAATATCTTGTGAATGACTTTTAATGATAATTCTACTAGAATTTCTAATCCCTTTTGTTGTTTTGATTCGGGATGAGAATTGTGTTTTGCATCTTTTTTGGACTATGCGGGCGTTCTTTTTTACTTATTGTTTCATATTTTATTTTTTCTGTTTTCCTACATTGGTTTTAATAATGTCGGCAAGATCTTCTTTGGTTTGCTTTCCTTTCTTTCCTGTGTTTTATGTTTTATTTTGGGTGTTTGCTTGTTCGTGCCCCAAGTTTTACTGTGGTCTACCTTTATTTTTCCTTGCCTCAAGGCAATTTCGGGTGCCTTCCTTCGGTGAAACACAAGGGATGAGCGAATGGGGCAAGGGAGGTGAGATTATGGGATCAAGTACTGTTATAGATAGCATAAAATTTAGATATGTAACTAATTACTGCACATAGAGAATATAGAGACAACAAATAATGAAAACAAGGGAACAAACAAAACCTTCAACTTCGGTTTTCTCAAAAATATTGCTGGTCTCTCATTTCGGCCCCCTCAGGATCCGTTGCCCAAGTTAACAAGGGAGCAATTTTACCCCTTACCTAGAGTAGCTAGAGATGAACTCATATCGCAAACATCCCACATCAATAAACCCACCCCGGCCGGCATTATTCCGACCTATGGAATCACAGTTAGCAAAATTTTCTCCTCTACTTTTTAAGAAGTCACATCCAATGCTACGTCAAACCAGCAGAGACACTTACAATGTTTCCAGTTCTCGTGAAGCAGGTTAACACATTTGGTGCCCGGAAGGGGTTCGGCCGGGTTCACAATTTTAACGTCCATTTCACAACCCTTTTTCCAGTGGATTGACATGAAGTATGGAACCTCGTTAAAAAATGGTATACCGCTCTTTTTTCTGTCGGTCATGCTTTCGCCAGGGCGTATTTCACGGCTCCTGCCGCAGATACCTTTAGCTTGATGCATGACCCATTTGCCAGTTATGTCACCGCGGCCCTGATAGACGTCTTTGTCGTGGCATTGCCGCTGGTTGACTTTCAAAGGTACCTTGGGTTTCTCCGTCGCAGCTGGTGGGACCTTCTTCGTTGTAGTTACAAGAGTGGTAGGTCCTTTATTTGTCGATTGCGGGGGATTCGGCGGCGGCGGTGGAGGCAAAATACAAACGCATTTACCGTCTCGGCAACCAGTGCGGCGCGGGAAGCCACATTTGAGGGTCAGCACACACTGGTCACTAGTCTCTGGAGTGCATCCAATCTCCGTTGGTTTTGGTGACCCCGTGAGATTGGTGGTGATACTTGGTGTGGTAGTCGTTCCACTAGCTGTTTGGGAGAGGTCGTCGGTAGAAGTCGCAGTAGCAGCTTTGGAACTGCGTATGGTCGGGTCTCCAGTTGAGGTGGCTTCCGCCATGCATTGATTCGCCAATTTATCATCTACCTGCCGCTGAAAGATCGACGACAACTCGTAAGGGCAGTAGGTTCCCTCGTTCCACTCGGCACCATTCCATACTGACAGTACAGGGCCAAAAGCACCATGAATGTTTCTCGCCACACCAATGTTCATGATATATCTTTTAAGTCCCCCTGGGCTCATGTCGGGTTGTATGCCGGGACTTGAGGGTTTAAGCCGGCCGACCTCGTGAAGTTTCAAAAAATACGCAGCGAGGCCGGCGGTATAAGCGGTAGCTGCGAAAGGCCATCCGTCAGTCAATTGCTAACAAAGAGTAGGTTAAATTTTGATTTACAAATTGAAGTGCCACCTGATTCCCTGTAATTCCCATGCGTAGCCCATTTCCCCTTGTCCCCTTCCGCCACTATAACTTCGGCACCGGGCGCATAAACGTGGGGAAGATGTCTCCGTATATCCAATCCCGATTCTGATGACATTGTTCCTGTAATTGGATCCACGGCTCCGACAACTAATATCTCGGGAATATCTAGCCATCCTTGCCGTTCATGCTCTTTCAATGTTGCGATGTTAGCGCCAAATAGGGCAGGCCATCCTTGGATCTACATATCAGCGTTAGAGTGTGCTTTGTGGGAAGCCGAAAAGTATACTTACGATGCCTGCAACCTCATTACCCGCGCCAGTGACCGGAAATATACCTTTCCTAACAAGATCAGTAAGCAGGACATATACCCTTTTTATCAAGACATCAAAATCATTGGGGCCGCGGTCCTTGAACGGGGTTCTTAGAAACTCCTTTTGCATGAGTATAAAGGACATCGAGAGGATTGCTCGCGTTTCCCTACTGTTGTCCGAATAGCGGTCACTGATCTTTGATAAACCTAGCACATAATCCTCCCCCACGGGATTGCTGCCTCTAGGGTCTCTTCGCGGAGTGCGTACTATGTATGGCTTGATCTTCTTGGCGATCCCGAGCTTGGCGCCCACCACGGCGCCTAACATTGCAGTTCCGTGCGGGTTGCACGTTCTGCCAGGAGGACAAATGCCATTCCGGGGCAATCCCGCGTCATCACGCGGGTCGGGGTTTGACGCATGGTCATGGTCCTCATAAGCGTATATAAATTCGGCCCTTGTAGCTGCTTTGTCACCTCTATTGAATTCCTGTCACAACATTATGTTAAAACTTTGGGCATATACAGACAACGACGAGTGTGCATACTGACTGGGTGATCAATTCGTGCTCCACTATCTAAAATGTAGACAGGGATATCTTTCCCAGCGCTCTTGTCAAATATATACGGACGGCCCCGATTTGGGAGAACTCTGGTAGAGAAAAAAGACATCTGATTCTCTATGCGAAACCGTCCAGCCGCATAATCGGCTTGCCGTCGATAATCTTTATTAATTTGGGGTGTGATTTGAGTCAGAGTGCCCCTGCCCCTGAGGCCATCTAAAACTTCGCGATACACTGCAACAACCTATCCAAGTGCTATTAGCGATTTTATTGTCGATAACTCAGCTCTTCTCTTCCTTTTCCCTTTTCCCGTAATAATCAGAGTTATCTAACCATAGGGAACCTTTTTACTCACATTCGGTATGCCCTTGACATGCTGGACCTGACCAGGAGTGAGATGTACTCGCCAGAAGTTGATACCCATATAGATTGTATCCAAGGTTCTAATCCTTGTGTCATCCTGAAGAAAATTTTTCAACGCGGTATCGATTATCGTAGTTTGGCCTGCGTTTCTTCCATCACGAGGCCAGACATAATACACACTTGCCGGCTCGCACAAATTGTCACCTACCTGTCGCTGGGCTTTCCCAGTAGGGGTAGGAATGCATGATAATGTTGCTGTGGTCGGCGATACGGAACATCCTGTTTTAGGAACTTTTGTCTCTGTAGAGCAATCTGTCGTTCCTGTTCCGCTGCATGTGACAACTACGTCAGTCACGGTTGAAATCACACAGTCATCCGTTTTAGTTTGAGTCGTCTCCTGGTTTGAGTCGGTCACTACGCAGCCACGAACTTCATGGCATTTCGGCGGGAGTGCCTGCGATGAGATGGTCTGTAACGCCCCTTTAATCGTTGACACAGCATACGATGTGGTGGTTGAGCATAGTGAGGCTGTACTGGTCTCACATTTAGTAGGTTCGGGCTGGTTAGGGAATGTCGGAATGCCCTTAGCTCCGACGCTGGCGCCCAGTAAGGGAACGAAGGTTAGTTAATTAGTCTAAGATATTCGCATATCTTGTAATTACTTACGTGAACTTGGGCCATGGCGGAAGCTCGCCTTGGAAGTTAATTCCCGGCGGAAGCTTGATATTCGGTGGTGGAGGTGGCCCGCTATTGTCAAGCATCAGTTCTGTTCATTGCCACGGAATTAATGGGAAGAAGACTTACGGAGGGTAGATTCCGCTAGGAAGGTTCAACTTCCATCCCTTAATGTTTATACCGCCGAATCGAATGCAGGTCTTAAACGGAATGGTATGTCAGCTTCTATTCAAAGCTCCAAGGGTCGCAAAATTACCGAGAAAAACCACAATTTGCATGGTATAACAACGCTGCCATCATCACTATCCGAGGGCTCGGGCTCGGGCCCTTCAACTTCTCTCTCAACGGGAACGATAACGGCATCGGAAGGCCATTCATTATATGTGGGTAGCTGTCGGTCGTCCCCGGTGTCGCTTGTTTGGCTTGCTGTCGTGATGGGAAACTGTGGATTGCTAACTATGTTCGTTGAAGGAATATTTGGCCCAGGTGTGATGATTTGACTTTCTGTAGCCAATGTCTTTCCTTCGGTTACACGCGGAGACGTGAGGCTCTGAGTTGAACTGGCGCCTGTAATAGAAGCTGTTCTGCTTAGGGGAAGATCTGTTTTTGTCAAGGAAGGTGGTGCAAGCGTCAAAGTTAAACCTAGGGTGGTAAGCGTCGTGGTTGTTGAGATGCGAGGAAGAGTTGCTGTTGAAGTCCCAACAATAACCAAAGTTTCAACAGCTTGTCCTGTGTGTGAAGGGGGAGTAAGAGTGAAAGTGTGATCTAGAGTGATAAAAGTAGTTATAGATGTAACGAGAGGAAGTGTTGCAGTTCGCGTATCAACTAAAACAACAGCGCCAAGGGAACTAGGTAGAAAAGAACCATCTTCGGCGGTTGTGCTGGTGGGGATCTCAAATGACTCATCTGTAGTTTGTGAGATATAGGGGCTTGTAGGGTCGATTGCAGATTGCTGAGTAGATATCTGGGTAGGTTGATCTGTGGGATCAGGTTGCCCGGAGGGTTGGCCTGTTGGGCGGCCCGTATATTGTTCTGTAGGCTGCTCCGCTGTATGGTCTATTGGCGGTTCGGTAGACTTTTTGGGTTGTTCAGTTTTGTCAACCGGTGCGATCGTGGGCTGATCTATCGGAGTTTCTATAGATTTTTCAGGTTTACCGGGCGCTGGGCCGGTGGGCTGATTTGAGTGTGTCCCGGTAGATGATTCAAATGATTCAGTCATTGAACCTATGGTGTGCTGGGGTTGATTGCTTGACCGGCGAGTGGACTGTTTGACAGGTGGCACCACGGTTTTGGTTGTGGCTTTTCCTGGAGGTGGTGTCGGGGGATGGTGAGTGGGCTTATGTGTGAGCTGACTTGTAGAATTTGGAGCTGCCGGTGGTATGACCTCTCCGTTGGGCCCAGTGCAACTGAAGTCGACATTACACGTATAGGACCTGTTGGGGCAACATCCGAACCCGCAGCAGATAGTATCTACTTGAGCATTAGTTCCAGATCATTAGTTGGGGCTTTGGAGAATGGAAGGCTGACCTAAGCCACACAGATTATACTGCCCATCAGGAGTCTGGCAGCATGTGTCGATGTCTGTTCCACAGCGGTCTTGACACCAATACATGCCGTCAGGGCATTCCTCAGACCTGACTAGCAGCGCAGTAAAGACCACGACTATCATAGGGAGTGTAGGTCCCCATTTCGAGTTGGGCCACATGAGTGTGCAAGGAAACAGTAGACGGCCGTTCTCTAGAAATTTGATTTTCGTAGCTCCCAATGGCTAAATATGGGATGAATGAGAAAAGAAAAGCATTGCTGACCGCATATATATCAAAGATCTGGGCTTCTTATATACACTTTCCCTTTCTCCAGGGGTGCTTAAATGTCTGTCCCCGGCGGGGGTTCAAGAGGACTTCTTTTTCCTCTTGCTCCCAATATTTGAAACAAAGGTAATGCCATGGAATAATATTCTATGCGGGTCCATTACATAGAACTAGGTTGATGGTGGCACAAAGTCCGTAAAAAGGATGAACTCGATCCCACCGGGAGCGGTCGGCATGGAGAATAAACGGTGATATAAACCGCGAAAAGCCGTTGACATAGGGAAATGCAAATGCAAGAAATAAAAACGGATTGGCAACTCCAGCCGGGATAACATCATGCGGCCGGAAGGCAAACAGGCCAGCCGGTGTGAAAGTAAGCAAGCTATGAAATTGCCGTTAGACGTGTTTTGATCTATACTTTTCATGTTAATGTCCGCTTTATGGCTCGGTATTGATTAGGTTATTATAGACGTTGAGACCGTGAAAATTTTCACAGAGTATGCGAATCAAACTGTCCCCATTCGGGCGTGCGAACCTTCGTGAGGATTGCCCACTTAGGAGGGAGTAGTTTTGTAGGCACTTTGAAATGTCTCCCCGCTGAAATCCCACCATCATAAAAAGGCACAAAACACCACTATATCCGGAAACCATATCACACCGGAGGATATAGATAGAAAGTAATAGGCTTGCACCCTATCATCAGCCGTAGTGCCTTCATGATGCTACAGGCATAGAGCGAGGGAAAACCGCAAGGTCTGACAGAATTTACCGTGGTTAAGCCGGCTCCAAAAGCCAGGACCCCGCCTTGAGGCAGGATGTATGTACTGTACATACATACTTTCATCCCGGGATGCCGGTGCAGATGTATGCTCTTATATCTCCTCATCATGTTTGAGGCAACCCTTCCCTCTCGGAGCAGGCGAGAAGTGAAAAAGTAGCGGAATTTCAATCCCTTGGGGCATTTGGTGCTAGAACTGCTAGAACTATGGCCTGCATGATGGCGGTCCCCATAACGGGCAGTAGCCTGGGGAGCCACTAGCAGACTGGTCTTCTTGTTGCTTTTCGGATTGCTTGCCAGGTTGCACTTCTGGATGAGCAAGCGACGCGGTTGACGACGAGATAAAGTTATCACGTGGTCGCTTAGCGCAACGCATCAGCCGCGCTCCAACTGCGCAACCGGTGTTCGAACGGAGGCGGATATTTATGATATCACTGTTGGGCGTTGTTGGCACATTCATGCACGAGCAGGCTTGGAAATGCAGACACCCCTCCCCCCGGTGTATGAGGTATCACGTAATTGGCTAGTTAACCACTAACTAACGATCTGCAAATGCGGCGACGGGAAGGAGGAAGCCGACGGCGTTGGCGAGCTGTTTCAAATAATTGTGCCGCCCCGAGAAACGATAAAACCCCGCCGCCAAATCCACCTTGCTTGTTCTACGCTGCATACCAACTAACATTCAACATCATTGATGATGAAGGCCCTTGAGCCCACGTTTAACTAACTCACAGAATTCTTTTTTTATTTGTAGCCCATTACTTTCTAGGTATCAACCAAGTAACGGCTGTGGAATGCTTCAATTCGATGCCACCTTGTCCCCGAGCCTTATAATTTCTATCCCATGGCTCTCATAAAGTTGCACCTCATTCCGAATATTGTTATTGTGTCTTTTGGGGTAGAAAACGCTCATGGAACTCCTCGATTCGATAGGCTCTGTGAGAAGGTGAATAGAGCCTTCCTTTTTTTTTTTCCCAATGCTCATATAAATATAAGCTAGTGTTTGCTAATCCTTGGAAGTTTATCAATGCTCATCCTACTGAGGGTAGCCCTATCTCTAAGCGTTTGGAGGTCGCTGGGCAACAATGCCACTCAAAGATATGGTCTATGCATCCAGGATGCTACGAATGGTGGTGCACCAGAGAGATATGCCGTGAGTCTCAGATCTTGATCTTCAAATACGATGTCACCTCCTGTCAAGGGTTCAACGTAATTTCGGAATGGTACAAGATCCTTCTCCACGAATTCTACTGGCGGGAGCGCTGGTTACATGCAACGGGGAGTATGAGGCTCATCGCACGCCCAACAAAGCTCCCGTGGCCAAAAAGCCCCGAGACTTTCACTTGCTTCCCACGCTTGCCGTCTGAGATACAACTCCTGGTCCTTCGAGAATGTCTAGTATCTCCAAACCCTGTTCTTCTCCCGGATCCAAGCTTCAGCGGCATTAATATAAATGTTCTCCAAACATGCAAGTTCTTCTATCAGGAAGGGAGAAATATATTTTGGGGGCAAAATACGTTCACCACCTCTCACTCATTCATTATCATCGGGGATACGGCTCTGGTAAGCCCCAACGAACCGCGGCGAGTTACTGCTTCAGAAGGCCGTGCCCTTGCAAATGGTGATGTTCAAAGCCGATTCATCGAATTGTCATCTATAGACGATCATGACATATTCCGCGACCTGGTCATGGATGCTTGTGAAGAACAGATTCTTCGAGCGCGACTGGAATGTACCTTGAGTGAAAAAGAGGTAGAACCCAGCACTTGTGATACCTGATTTGAAGCCTTTCACAATACAATTCAAGTTGATTACTGATTTTTTTAAAAAAAACCATAGGAACTTTTGAATGCTTCAAAAATACGGAGACTCAGGGAAAGAATTCGTGCTACCACTTACAAAGATTTGAAGCAGCGCATTAAGCTACAAATACGGTCTATTATCCGGGGAGCATGACTGCAAAATAATCGGGATGTGCGCTCGTGGCATGGTAATAAGCTTGGAAATGGGAGAGTTAGCAGCCAGTCGCGATTCCAGCCTAGTATGACTGGTGCCCACTGATTTTAAAGTGTTCCACGGTTTAATCAACTCTATTTGTGCACCACGAGATCTTTTGTTCTATTTCAATTTATTTCACTTAATAACGCTACTTTCCATCTCTTCTTTTCATTTCTGCTGAGATAGTCACATATTCTTTATTTTGTCATGATTCAAACTGACCAGAGCAATAATGCTCAATGATTAAGTCAACTCTATTTGTGTGTCATGAGATCTTCTTTTGTTCTGTTTCAATTTATTCACTCAATAATGCTGCGTTCTATCTTCTTTTCTTTCCTGCTGGGGTAGTCACATGTTCTCTATTTTGCCATGATCTGAGCTGACCAAGATAATAATGAAGTCGAAATTTATTTTTCAAGTTATCTTACATCCAAAGGTATTTGGCTTCGTCGGTTGCCTCAGGTATAGAGAATGTAAACCGCTGGGTAAATGGGGCGAGGAATAGGACCACAAAACATTCAGAGAGACGAAAGTTACATTAACAACCACCCACCATTGACCGTATTGATGAATAAGAAACACAGTGTATGTGTTCTGAATTACGTTGCTGCCTTGCAGTCGCTTTTTCCTATCGCCATATAACACCAAATTGCAAATTACCGTTCCCCAGAGAGGGGAAGGACATCTCCAGTCGCCAAGAGACCAGAAGGAAGAGAAGGAAATAGCACCAAATAACCGACATTGTACTTGTACAATCAAATTAATCAATCCTCCATATAAAAGAACGGTCTATTACGCCCGTGATATCTCGGTGCAGGAACAACCATCGGAACCGGAATTGTCGGCTCGAACACAGTAGTGACCTCTGACCCGTCGTCTGAGTTGGCGCTGGAGTCCTCAGACTCGGATTCAGCAAGGAGAGTAGCAGTACTACCAGTCGACGGGATGGTTGATAGCTTTCCTGCATCGTTGTGGCGAATGGGGATCACGACACCGCATTCCCAGTTCCGGCAGTTTAATTTTGGTTTGGTGGTTGAGCGGTCGAGGACGAGGCGGCCCCTGGATTACATAGGGGAAACGGGCATTTTTGTTAGTATGGTTGTGGAAAGAGGCCCAAATAGCTTTTAGGAAGTCGGAGTTTGAAGTGTTGGCAAGGCCGGGCGGATTACAATTAGGGGAAAGGGGGATCGTGCGGTGTACGTACCATGCGCTTTCTGAGAGATTTGCACTGCCAACGTATGCCCAACCAGCGTAGCGGGTGGAATTGTCCTTTAAGCTGGTGATGGGTTTCTCGGGACGGACGAAAAGTATCTGCAGGAGACAATGAATATTTTGGACAAATGATTTCCCTGTTTGAAAATATACACAAGTTGATCGTGGTAAATTTCCGTGCATACCTTGTTATGCATTAATAATCCCTCTCTTCGACTGATGTTATCTCTCATAATGTCTTTCGGGAACGTCGCTGTATTATACCACTTTGATTGAAAGCATATCGTCCCAGCATTCTCCGCGCCGCCTTTGGACTTCCGAACCGTGTTAAGTGATGGGAAAACGACACGGAATTTGTCTTTCCACTTTTCGCCGTCGGTTCTTTTGGTTACCACTCCCCAGTTTTCGGACGGGAACCTCTTGGATGTGCGAAGAGTCAGCTCTTTTAGCCCGCTGTCTCCTATATAGACCATTAGTGGAGGTTAAAATGAGATGTTTACATGCACTTTAGTACTTGGTTTACCTTGTGCTGCGAGATACATAGATCGCAGAAATTGTTCGTTCAGTGAGCCTACTGAGGAAGTCTGCGCGGCCCGTAAGCCTCGTACAATAAAAGTAGAGATCAAGGGGGCATCGATGAGCGTACAACGTAGTCAAGGTTTATATCCCGAGTAGTTTGAAGACCCAGTGCGGTTATGGCACTTCCAAGTCCGCACAGTCCCGTCTTTCTCCATTTCGGGTCTGTGTGAGATCCGCCACTAAAAAATCGTTAACCTGATTAGATTGTTCGAAAGGGGACCAGGAGGATACATACATTGTATGCACAAACGCGATATCCTTCGTAGCGCTGAAATCGAATTGAAGCATCTTCTTTATAATTTGGTCGTGTAAATTAGACGCCTGGAGGAAGTAAACTAGATCATCGAGGAATGATGTACGAGGTCCGTTGGCTAAATCCGGTGATTTCCGAGGTAGGTCGATAAGAAATACAATCTGAGAGATTAGAACCACTTAAACGTTAGAGAATGAGATTTCAAGTGACTTTGGGGCCTTACATTTTCCATGACACCCCCCTGTTCGCCCCAGTCAAATGGGACGAGGTTCGCACTTGGTACTACAATTCGAAGGTAGTCGGGATGGAAAAGGAGCATGAGCTTGGAATGCATGCAATTCACTTGCGGCTCCATGGGAGGAAAACAAAGTTTGACGGATCCCATTGATTTCGTGTCATTCTCAAGTTCCCGTTTCTGTTAAATATGTCAGTTGCGTATAATAAACATACCAATGACTTGGGGATAATGCCAAGAGAGAAGGGGGTAACCCAAATTAGCACAGTGACATGGGCCATACCTTATCTTCTTCCTTCTCTCCCATGATAAGGAGAAACCTAGTCTGTTTAATATCAAATTTCGAAAACATCCAATCCACATTCCACATGTAAGAACTCAGAACGGCAAGCTCAAGGTCTGATTTCTGTACCACTTCTTCAAACTTGATGTCGTCGCCTGTTCTATCATAACCAAAAGCCCAAGTCTTCTTGACTACACCCTTCGGGAACTGTAATGGGGTCGACGCCAATGGCAGTGGTTGTGACAGAACTCCAGCTTTTGTAGTCTCTTTGTCTCTACTTTGCTCGGCATTTCCAGGTAGGTGATAGCCAGACATTGCAGTTCCAACAGCGGCATGTTCGTTCTTGCTCCTAGTCGCAACATGTTTCGATGCAGGAAACTCGGATGTACTTGAAGCCTTCCGCTTCCTTCCAAGTCGCGCCAATCTTTCCTCCTCCATCTTCTTGCGATCCATCCCCAAAATACCCATTAGAGAACTTGAGCTTGTGGAGCCAGGCGCCGCATCATCCGGAGATGTCTTCTCTCCACCCCCTTCAGCCAGGGCAGACGGTGCCTCCCCCTTTGCACCAGTACTTCCCGAAGAATCGCGCCTTCGTAGCGATAACTTAATCGCTTCTTCAAGCTCCACATCTGAGCCCTCAACCACCTCCTTGGACGACCCAGCAGAAGCTCTTGCTAGTCTTTGGGGATCTGACTGCGAAGAGTCGCTTGAGTCAGAGTCAACTGTTAGATCAACAAAATTGGACTCGGGAGGTGGCGCTGCGGATGCTGCTACCGCTGGTGACTGTCTTGCTGCGTCCAATAACGATGCGCGGATGGCGGCTCTCATAAGTTCATCCTCATCATGACCGTAAAAGTCATGGCTATCCATCGCGTAATGCCGTTGACATCTAGTTGCAAAAGGCGGCGTTATTTCCGTCACTAGGCTGGTTGTTGTTGTTGTTTTTGTATTATTGAGGAAGTGTTTAAACGATAGTGAAGTGAAATGTCTTAAAAGAATCACTGTCAATCTCACAGTCATGAAACCTTGTGTGTCTGTTCAGAGTAAGGAAACAAAAGCAGGGGTCGCGAGATACCACAATCCTCTAGCTTAAGCTCCTTTGTTTTAAACCATATCAGTCTGTATAACACCCTAAATTACTAACCACATCTATATGTTTCGTTTTCCTCGTGCCCGCTTTTCTCAAGGTGTTAGTTAGATCAACAAAGCGAGACGTGCATCCATGGATGTAGTTGGAAGTAAACTCGATATCACGTGGTTTGGAGGCTCCAGCTGAGGCGGTCCAAGCTCCCGGCAGCTAGCTAACGAGCCAATTATTCATGACATCATCATCAACCTCATCGTTGCTCTCAACTTCCGTGTTGTGCGGCATTATGTAACAACCAGACACGACAAGCAAAATCGAATGAAAAGAAATGTTTTCTTTCATATATGCTGATCGTATTTCGATTAATCATGAATTAAAAGCCTACAGATATCAATCCCAGAATGGGAAAGCACACCGAAACACATCGTCCTAGAACTAAGAAGCCGACTACAAACATAAGACGCAATGGCGTTCAAAGCGCAATCCACCGACAGGCAAAAGGTACTTATAATTGGTGCCGGAGCAGCAGGAATGGTACGCTAGTATCCCAGAAAGAAAGAAAGAAAGAGACGAAGCAAGCAAGCAAGAAAAGTCCATTCCCATTCCCACTCAAACTCCCTTCCCCATTCCCCTCCCTTCCCCAACCGTGTTAGCCGGGAATAGTAAAATGGTAACCAAAACATTCCCAATCACACAAAAATTCATTTAGTCATGCGCAGCAACTCTAGCCGAACATCCCAACAAATTCGATATCACGATTATAGAGCGCGCCAGCGATCCTGGGGGTGTTGCGACGTCCTTATCGCTAGATAGACGCCTATACGGAGCCGATTGGATGAACAATGGTGTTCAGGGCGGCCCAAGCCTATTCCGACACACCTTCAAATACCTCCGGGATTATGGCTTTGAGCCAAAAGAGATGAAGTTGCAGTTTTCGTTTGGGAAGGGTAAGGAAGATTTTTGGACGAATGTGTTTCCGACGGCGCTGATTGAGAAACACGCGGACGAGATTAGGAGATTTGGTACGGCGCTTGAGGTCATTAGGAAAGGCGGAATTGCGCTTTGGGTATTGCCTGTTAAAACGTTTCTAAGATTGTTCCGGTTTAGCAAGGAATTCCGGTACAAGATGGTTATTCCTCTTGCCTCGATCGTGCTTGGAACGGGGAATCAGACGGAAGATGTCCCGTGTGGTCTTCTCCAACAGCTTTTTTATGACCCTGAAATGAAAGTGTGGGATTACGACCCAGTATCGTTCGTACCAAATCTTCCAAGCATGTTTACCTTCCCCAACATGCGACTCTTCTACCGCGATTGGGCGATTGGCTTATGCTCCAAGGGGGTCACGATCCGCTTAAATACCGAAGTCACTAAGATCATACGCAGGGATCGTCACGGTGTCGCTGTCGAGACGACACGGGCTCACAGCGATACACTAAGTAGCAGCTCAGGACGTCGCCACACCAGCATCATCGAGGGCTTCGACAAGTTAGTCCTCTGCATCCCCGGGGACGAGGCGAGTCGTCTGTTGGGCAAGGGGGGAACCTGGAAGGAAAGGCTTGTCCTTGGCAGTGTCAAGATGTTCAACCGTCTCACCATCACTCATTCGGACTCTGCGTATATCAGAGAACTCTATGAAACTCGCTTCCGAGAGGAACTGTGCGCGCAGCCCCGGACGAAGGAGCAGGAAGATCAAATATCCTTTGCAAGAGGTGCAGCAGGCGAGCAGCCTGGGTTCAGGCCAATGTACTATACCCGCGCTTACCCCGAAAAGAAAAACAAGATGGAGCCAGGATTTGATTGCTCGAATTTCCAGTATCAGTTCCAGCCAGATATCAAATCGGGAGAACCCGCACTGCCTTTTGACCGTCACGTTTTCCAAAGCCATTTCTTGGATGGCAAATTGAAGCATCTATGGACGGCTAATAAGATCGACGAAAGCAACATCATCGAACGGAAGTGGTGGCGTCAGATATCTCACCGCTGGCAACACTACGTTAGGGTTGCCCCGGCTATACGGTTCATCAATGGCAAGAAGAATACATATTTTGCAGGATCATGGACACTTGTGGTGAGACTATGCCAAACTCGAAGCATATGCATGAACTATAACGCGTCGTGCGCTAACAGAACCGACACAGGATATTCATGAGGTCGCATGTATATCTGGCATTGCAGCAGCGTATCGCCTTGGTGCGGAGTATGAAAATTTTGACGACCTTGCTGCATCTAATTTTGCAAAGTATTTGAAAAACGCTCATGGGATTAAATTCGGAAGGTGAATGGGGGGAGCAAAACAACATAGTGAATTTTCAAATATTATCTGGGACTGGACTCCCATCTTGCTCACTTGTGACCCACGAAATTCGTCTATCCTGAATCATGATGGTCAGCTCGTCATATGTAATATTATCAGGTCCAGACTTCGGTCGAGTTGATTTACTGTAGTCCTGACTGTGAGAGCCATGTCGACGGAAGCTCGAATTGATACTCCCATTAGCACAAATCTAGTCACGATCAATATGCAATAGATCATTCCATCATTGGTACATCATGCGACATCGGGTTATCCTCTCCTTCACTCTTCAGGTTAATATCATTAGTTCCCGCAGCTTCGTCCTTCAAATTGGTAGAATGCTGCTGCTGTGCGTCACCATCCGGAAGCGGGAAATTCAAATGCTTCCAATCCTCAATCTCCTCAGTAATGCATTTCAGCCTATCCCTAATACTCTCCACAGCGTAGCTGCCAAGAAGGAGCCGTAATGGCGGAAACGAGCAATGCGCAAGTTGCCAAACCAGTTCCGCGGCTTTAACCGCGCTTATAGGCTGCTTATCACCCATCCACTGGATGACCCGTCTAGCATGGGACGCGGGAGCCGTTGCTGAGCTATACGGCTCGCTTGCTGGCTTTATAAGGAAATGCCCGAACAATGGGAGCGGGGAGGAGTGCGATAAGTCCGGTGCAATGGAGCCCGGGGGAGATTCGGGGGGATCAAAATCGTCGCGACGCATGTGCCCCGGCTCCACCAGCGTGCATTTAATGTTAAACGCATCAATCTCATAGAGCATACTCTCAATAAGCCCTTCCACCGCATACTTGGTCGCGCAGTATGGTCCCAGCCCCGGTACGCCAAGCGATCCCGATGTGGAGCTGAATATCAAATACCTCCCCGCGCGCCGTTGTCGGAAATACGGTAGAGAGAGTTGTATGATATTCAACGTGCCCGTGAAATTGGTCTCGAACTGGTTCCGGATGTCATATTCATCCTGATCCTCGCAGGCGCCCACGACGCCGTAGCCGGAGCAGTTGACAATGCAGTCGATGCGGCCAAAGTGCTCGATGGTTTTGTCGATTGCGGCGCGGACGGTTTCGCGGGCCCGCACGTCACAGAGAAGGCCGATGCAGTTCCTGTTCTCGGAATGGAGGGCTTCCATGCTTGCTGGGGAGCTCTCGAATGTGCGTCCGACGGCGGCAACGAGGTCACCGTGGGTCAGTGTGCATTTGACGAGCGAGCGGCCCATGTGGCCTGTCGCACCAAATATCTGCCGTTTTATTCAGCAACCATTGTAAAAGAACCGCGAAACCCATACACATCGGTCAGAAGGGACAAACGTACCAGCCATACTAGCTGCTTGGGAGGATTTTGAGGTCCTGGCGGGTCCGTTGTTGCGGGTAAACGTAGATGGGCATCTTGCGCGGCGACACTGGAGGGGGAGAGCGAATTGGCTGCGCGAAACCGTTCGCGGGGTCGCGGATCCATAACGAATCAGATTTGTGGGGGCGGGGACGAACAAAGGATATTGTTCATACAATTAAGGGCAGAGTTCAAACTTTGACATTGTTCACCGTCCGCTAAAAGGATTTATCCGGATTATTTAGCAAAGATGAGCTCCGTGGGCTGTGTCAATGGTCTGTTCCAAGGTTTATCGACGTCGCCAACTAAACAGGTTCAAGAGGCCTAACTATATATCTCCCGGCGGTATTTAGCTGGCTGCGAACTACACGTGGTTGCTTTGGTTGAAATCTAGCTAGGAAATAGCCTAATAAAAGTTGGGATAATGATATGATCGTATGTGGAGACATCAACGCCAGTTTCAGACGAACTAAGCTGCTAATTCAAAGACAAATACACTGATGATATTAACCACACTATTTAATTAACGCCATACCGGAATAAAAAAACCCCTCATTTCAAATAACGAAACCATGAGCTCAACATTATCAACGACCAATTTCCCTCCGAAGCCTTCCCTCGACTGTGGTCGGCGCGGGTTCCGGCCAGTTACCAACAGCATCATCCACCTCTTCAAGGAAGCTAGCACTATTATGGATGCAAGTCGCCCCCAGAACAACACGGACACCAGGTGAACTCGCATTGACCTGCGCCACCATCTTGGCTTCTTCGTATGTTGCTCCTCCAACCATGAAAACGATTATATCCTGAGGCTTGTCCCGAGTGTGTCCGCCGCCTTCGAGGAAGGGGTATTGGAGCTCCTTCAGGCGACCTTTGATAAGATTTTGGAGAGTGGACTCTAATCGCGGAGAGTGCTGGGTGTATACATTCTCGACACCCTTAAGAGGTTTAAACCGGTCGCGAGCGCCAGACAGGAATGATGCGGACTCGAATAGGTCTGAGAATCCACCAGCAACTGGAGGTGCTTGGAGTGAGTGATGGTACGCTAATAGCTTTGGGATAATATTAATTCTATGCGGCGACACGTCCCCCGCCGCTGTAAGTAGGTCGATCAAAACTGGCAACGCATTCGAAGGCTGTTTTTCATAACGGATCGCATATAATGCGACTAGGCGGATTTTATTATCCGCCGTGACTGATGGTGATTGAATCAATCGTTGCAGTGCCTTTGATGGTCAGTATACTATTATCTCATATGCCCGCCAGATCATTTTTGATAGGGGACGGAGAACCAACCTTAAGATCATTCGCGTGGTTATCGTTACAGGCTAGGCTCTGTTCGAGTTCGCTAACGTCCAGCAAGCTATTCTCACCGACTTTTCGGCTCAACTCACCAACTAATGTCACATGTTTGCTGACATTGCCCGAGAGCTTTCGGAATTCAGGGTAGTCCTCCACAAATCGCTTCATATCCGCAATGGACTCTATGCTCATAGTGCTTTTTGTTCGAGACTGGTATTGTTCGACATACTCCTTAATATTCCCGCCCAAGTCGCCAAAATTTTGGTACATATTCTTCTTGAAAAAGGGATCCTGATCTTGGGATATCACAATTTCCTTAAGTTCCGGCCTGATGTCTGGAACACTGCTCAAATCAACCCTTCCATTATCAATGCCAAGTAGCTCATGGACCATGGCTTGATAAGTCCACTGGTTGAGTAGCGGTGTGATAGGGTCGTCTCGGCGGTCGAGTATCAGCAGGATGGGAGGCGTATCTGTTTTTTGAAAATTGAACAGTTGCTCCTCTTGAGTGAGCTGGTATCGGACTTCAGTGGCAAGCTTCTTAGTTATAAGGCTGTTTTTCTCGTACCGAATCAAGGGGTTCTTCTTTAAGGACAGTAGAAGTGCGATCACTCCCTCTGTCGCTCGCTGGAGAGCGTCTGAATTCCATATATCTGGACTGTGGCTCCATATCCTTTGTTTCGGGTACCCCATACCCAAGGAGCAAAGGTCGGGGTTGATCACGGAGAAATCGGCAAAATACTCCTGCACGGCCTTAACAACCTCATGGCCATCTGCTTCTGCCAACCTCTCTAGTGACGATTTGCGGACAACGTTGCTGAAGTAGAGGTAGTACTCGCCATACTTAGGTTCCCGTAATTCATCAATAATAAACTGTATGGAATCGGGAGAGGGGCGAACGAAGCATAGACATCGTAGGTGTCGCATTTTCTCACGGGTCTGGTTGTCGAGGCGGTCGATCAAGTAGACCTCATGATTCAGGAGCGCGGACTGGGTCATGGCAGTGGAGATGATGGGTACCTAGGAAAGTTGTTAGCCCTGCCAGCCATTGTAGTTAGAAGGTCGCGTCTCCCACGGTCTCACTATCAAGCAATAATATCTTCATCTTAGCGGTGGAAGATCCGGTCGCAGATGAATCCCCCACGGAGACCATCTTCGAGATGTAGCCGGACACAGCAGAGACGACATCCATTGCGACAGGGTGGTTATCGAACGGACCGACACAGGTAAATTTGCGAAACGAAAGACTTAATCGCGAGGGTTAAGCCCCTCCTGTATGTACGTCGAGCGATACGTTCTACTAGTCGGGCAAGGTGTTAATTTGCACTCTCAGTCCGAATGGATGTCGATGTGCCTAATGCTGTTTGATGCCGCTGTCGTCACTGTCTGGTCCTCACTACGCATGACTAAGGATGTTAGTGATTACTACGCCTGCCCTATGTCACATGCCACCCAACCTATTTAGTAGCAGCTCAGTTAGTGAGCTTAATACACACAACATTGATTCTTCTAAGAGGTTATGAGATCTTAATAAATAATCACAACAATGTGCTAACTACATCTTCACACATTATTAAAAGTGTGTCTAGATGTTCTTTTCTAACTAGTTCATTAATTAGTGAAATTCATGATTAATTTAAAATTCAGAGAGATATCAGACTTAATAAAAGATTATATATCTCTGAGATAAAGAAATTAATAAATATTAGAGTAGTAAACACAAGATCACAGATCACTGTTAATATTAGTAATGAATTGAAAGACAGCTTCTGAGATATTTAAGCTGAATAAAATAATTATAGAAGAATAGTCTGATAAGTTTAATAATAAATATAAAGATCTGATTGAAAATATTAGTGAGATATCAGATAATATAAGAAGTTTAAGTGACTGAAATAATACAAGCTCTGTAAGTGAAAAGACTCATATAAGATTTAAAATTGTAAAACTTCAGTATGAGATTAAGTGAATAAGAATAACTGATAGAGATAAGATCTCTGCAGATAATGAGATGAGTGCAGATCTTACAGACTATCTTCAGTGAAAGAGTAGAATATCTGTAATAGTGAAAGTTCTTGATGAATTCAGAAATTAAGTAAGACTTATCAAGAAATCAGTAGTTCTCACTAGCTTTATAAATTACTTAATATAAAAGAAGAAAATTCTTTTAACAGTAGAGTAGTCTGAGATAGATAATATTCTTGAAAATAATAATCTAGATAAAAATATCACTGTTAATATACAGAGATTTTAAAAAGAACAGAATCTTTGACTATATAACTATATATAATCTGTAGTAAGCTCACAGACTAAGACTCATTTTATAATATCTCAGAAGTCAAAGTTATCTGCACACTCTCTATAAGTTATTATAGAAGAAAATTTCACTGAGAGACACTTTATTTAAAAAATATGATTTTATAAGAAAATGAATGATATAACTACTAAATCAAAGAGATCAGATCATATATTTATTGAATATTTTATTATTATAAGAACTGACTATATTCATCTAGAATATAGAGTTAAAGATTTTATATTTTTTAACTGTTTACTTATTGAGATAAGTAAAGACTGAGTATCATTCATTAAAAACTGTATAAATCAAGTTAAAAAAGACAGAGATAAGAAACTCTTAGAGAATAATTTTATAAATCTTTACTGTGATATTCTTTTACAGCTTCTCACTGTAAATAAAATAAATACTGATATATTTAGAAACTCAATCAATAATACATAGAAAACAGATAATAAGAAGAGTAAGAATAAGAAAAAGAATAAAAATAAAGAACTCAAGTCTGAATATAAAAGTAATAATATAAAAATCTACTATTATTATCAAAAGATTGATTATATTCAGACTAATTACTGAAAGAAATATCTTAAGAAATGTTCTACAAATTTGAATTTCAATATTAATAAAAATAAGAAAAAGAATAAAAATGATAAAAGTATAGATGCTGCTTCTATTCACAGTATTATAAAATAAGTATTTTATATCAAAGAAAAGATCTATACAAGTAGTCAGATGAAAAAAGATATCTGAATTCTAGACTCTGAGTCAGATGCTCATATCACACTATACAGAGATTTTATTATAATAAAGTCTTAAAAGATGAAGATAATACTGAAAATAACAGATAGAATAATAGTTCTTACTGCAGCTATAGAGAATGTGAAGATT
>LDEV01002213.1:0-24172 GCA_001014755.1 Blastomyces silverae
CGGCATCGTTCGGTGGGGCGTTCAGTCCCGGGAGTTTGATTTCTGGGACCTTGATTTCGGGGATCTTGATCGCGGGCATTTGGGCGTAGGAGGGGCCCGGGAGGATCTGGACGGCGCCAGGAAGGCCGGCCTTGGTGAACTCACAGTCTTCGTCGGCGAGGATGGAGGGCATCTTGAACTTGCATTTGTTCTGATCTTCTTGGGAAATGAGGGTGAAGAGGGGGCAGTCTTCGACGCGGCCGGAGGGGTTTCTGCAGGTTTTCACGGCTTTTTCGAGGAAGCCGGGCTCCCAGGCTTCCATGAAGTCGGCGTGGTAGCCACTTCCCTGAGGGTCGCCGTTGGAGAGGACGAATTCACCCTCGACGCCCCTGTACTTGGCCGTGTTCCAGATGGTCTCGTAAAGGAGGGATACGACGCGGGTTTTGAAGCCCTTGGGGCACGTACCGTCTTCGACGAGGCTGGGATATGCCATGTGGGATCTGTGGTCGGGGCTGTCGAGGTCCCTGCCGTTCCAGCAGGATGGGAACATCATCTCCATGCGGATGCCATCGGGGCAGTGGGCGTCGATGTAGCGCTTGTCTGGCAGGGTGTGGCGGAAGAGGGTGGGCTCATTCTTGCCCCCCGCGTA
Organism: Blastomyces silverae; assembly: GCA_001014755.1. NCBI lineage: Eukaryota > Fungi > Ascomycota > Eurotiomycetes > Onygenales > Ajellomycetaceae > Blastomyces > Blastomyces silverae. Next base: position 629 of record LDEV01002213.1, read on the forward strand.
GTTCAGGCAGTTGAAACCGATTGCCTTTTGGGCAAGGGCAAATTGGGAGCTTTGGGCCCCGGACCAAGAGGACTTGGGAGGGTCTGGGACTGGCCAGGTGAAGTTACGCTGGTATGGGTCGCCGGCAAGCATACGGAAGCCCTTGGGGAAAGCCTTCACGTTATCTCCGCGTAGCAGATAGTAGCTGCAAAATGTGGACATATTAGAAGATACGGCGCAAAAAAGGAAAGCCGTAGCTTTCTATGTTGTGTTAAGCCGGGGGAGGGGGGACTTACACAAGCATGCCTCCAACTTGGTCAATCAATTCAGTATCGCCATTGGGGTATTTGAAGTAGGCTGCCGGAGTCCAATAGATGGATTTATCCTCCTTGACTGCGCAGGAAGTGCAGTCAGACGCCAACAGTGAATCCACGGTGACGCTCATGCCGAAGTCTATTAAGCAGTTAGTATATATATACATATATATATCCTACCAAAAAAAACATGTAGCTCTCCAGATCAATACATACTGCTGGCACCGTGGATAACGTGTGCATGAGACGAGACGGCACCGGGATTGACCAAGGGATCAAGACGGGCCACGCCCAGACGGCCCCGACATGGCAGACGCCAGAATGCCAACGCCGGGGAGATGGTCGCCGCAACAGCTGCGGTGAAAACGACGCCCAAATGCATGTTTGGGATGTATATATGTATCTCGTTTGCTTATGATACGATGGGGTGTTTCGAGTCCGGACTCGGGAATATCGATAATAGGTTGCTTTTTGCGATGAAGTCTAGTATTCGTCGTATATAATGAAAGTGGAGGAACGATTGGAAAGCCTGCAATCTCAATTTCCTTCGGGGCGAAACAGTGTAAGGAGCGACAGAAGCGACAAGAAAAAAAAAGGAGTGTGTTGATGGGATGATTTGATCAAAGGAGAGACAGGTTATCGAGTCATCCAGGTGGGAATTGGATTGGGATGTTTTAAAACATTAAGCCCGCCAAAACACCCGGTGCGCAGTGAATAAACAGTGGACGAGGCTGTTTCGTTTCGTTCAGAACAAGAAACAGCTGTGCTGAATATGGGCTGCGATCCAGTGGCGATGTCAATTCCTTCTTTATTGTCTGTTTTGTTGCTTTGTCTATACAGTCGGCCTTTCTCACGTCAACGGTTGTATGTATGGTTATGCCTTTGAAGGGAGAGAGAGAGAGAGGGATGGAGAATTGGGGAATATGGGACGGGTGAAACGAACGACACGAAGAGTCCTCTTTGAAGCGGTAAGTGCACGAAGGCAAAAGGAGTGAATGGCTTCAGCCAGCTGACTGTCTTCCTTTTAGAAAAGGGAGATGCAGCCTCGAAGGGACGGACGGATGTATGCAGAGGAAGCAAGCAGCAGAGGTGGAGAGAGAGAGAGAGAGAGAGAGAGTGAGACTTGAGGCAGAGACGGAGGCAGAGATGGAGTTGGGAAGAAAGAACAAGTCGTCGCTGGATGATCAATTTCCCCCTGCGCTGAAACCCGCTTGATTCGCACGGGGAAATTTCAGATCCTGAGCGCTAACACGCCTAGTGCAGCTGGGCAGAACATCCTATCCAGACTATCCAGACTATCCAGATTATCCACAACTCTCCTGGCAGACTATCCCGGATTTATTATTATCTGTTCTGATGATGATAGGGCAGGCTCACCTCCATTATTACATAGTGGCTGCTGTCAGCAACTCCGCAGGAAGGGTTTTGAAACACCATCCAAATTATCCAGCGGGGACTTTTATTATGCCTTCTGACAGTTTGCTATCAGTATCCGCAGTTACAACTGACTCCTTAACTATCCTTTCCTTAATTACTCCTTAGTTCCCCCAGAGTCAAATCAAGGACCCAAACCAACCCAAGTTCGCCTGGTGTGTGCAGTACTATCATTCATGAGGCGCATCTTGGCTTGAGAATAGTATTGTATTCTCCATCCATCAGGACCATCACCTTCGATCCGCTCTCCAGTCTGAGCCGTTAATGGGTCTTGACTCTTCATAATAATAAGAGCAGTAAGGGAGCGAGCACTCCGTAGTATGATGGGTGCTGTGTGTGACAGCACTCCCCTCCCCCCGTTGTGAGCCTGTGATGTGCGGCCGGATCGAGTGTGAATTGTCACGCATCATGAACATCCCCGATCGATCCTAATTTGCCTTTTTCATACCCTAGGAGTAGAACTGCGCGAATGAGGGGTGGCTATTTTCTTTCTTTCTTTCGTTCTTTCGTTCTTTTTTTGCCTCTCGCTGGAAAGAGAAAAAAAAGTCCCCTATTTTTTGCCCTCGCAACCAAAAGAAATCGATTTCCCTCGCTCATCCAGCAAAGTCATGTCATGCCACTACAGCGTAGAGGCGAGGGACCAGGAGAGAATGGGGCATTTTTCCTGGGCCGCACTTCTCCAGCGCAGACGGGGCTAGCGAGGGATGATGATGGTCATGGTCCCCCCCAGGCCCCAGCAAGTTAGCTGGCTCCACGTTGGTTGCACTTTCTCACCTTCGGCTCAGGCACCAGCCAACCACCGTCGAGAATGTTTCTGCGCCCTCCCCTAGTGCCTCGCTGTGCCTGGATGTAGCTGCTCTGATTGGGGGAGGTTTGCGGCTTGGTCCCTGGATCATGGATGTCCCCCCTGGATGTTCCCCTGGTGGTCCCTGGACTGATGAAACCGGTGGCTTTTTCCGTTTTCGCTGAATCGCTGGGCGTAATCGCTGCCAAGTGGGCGCCCCTCACAGTCTTCCACCCCCTTCATCCTTCTTCATTCCCGACATCAGATGGTGGGACACTGGGTGGTGGCGCCAAATCTTATTTACCTGTGCTGGTGCTTTTGGTTTGGGACGACTTCAATGCGTTGAGCTGACTGTGTTTTTCCGAGGTCCTCGCATTTATGTGTCGTTAGTTCACTACGCCGTGTGTGGATTGGAGTATGGTAGGTCATGTGCCTCCCTCTCCTACATACTGTCCTTATATAACATCCAAATTTGCATATGTATCTCAATGTCTATATTGTAAATGATTCTCCGAGAACAGCTCAATATTTGTCTGTAGATGTAACATGCCTACTTTCTGACATATTAAAGTACACATACACACACACACACACACATGTCCCCTAGCCTCCACAAGATGGATGAATGAGGAGTCTGGATTGATGCTACATTCAACTCTTGTCATTAACTCTGATTAATCTTGTAACTATCTCAGCACAGAGTAGAATGAGCAGCTTTTCTATTTCACAAAAAAAATGTTTTCTACTGATAGATAGAGTGAGAGAACTGAGTAATAATGGTTCACAGCCAATGATCCCCCCAGTACAGAGTATTTTATAGTTAGCAGGGCTCTATATAATAGTAGTAGAGGGCCACGAACGAAAATATAGAGATTGGCTATCATAGTAGACATTTCGAAAAAGAGAAACAATAGGCTTCGTTCGTGCTTTATTGAGTATCGGAAAAGGAAAAGGTGGTCTTCATACATCATATCTTGATTTTGATACATGACAGTCCTAAAGATAGAAAGAAGCGTATGCAATGCTTGCAAAATTGTTACCTCTCCGCTGTATTAACAAGTGTGTGCCCTATTTCGATAAATAAGCTCATCGGCGGCGATCCCAGCGCACCAATCCTTCATTACCCGGGCTTGTTCCAAAGAGCGCTTCCATACATCCCTTTCCTGAAGGGTGCTTGTCGAGCCCCTGCGCCGTATATGTAGCTCGTTGGGAATGAAGTCTGATGATCAGGAGGGTCCCCCATTAGGCATTCATTCCCGATAGCATCCTTCACGAGTACCCCTGCGGTGTATTGCGATGCTCGAGTACGATGACGACTTAACTATTCAAGTACAAAGTACTCAGTACAGTACATTACATCACCTAAGTAATCGAAATGCCTTGGTCTTGGAAGTGGTTTTTGATATTGTGAAAGAGAGGCCTCCTCCCAGTTCTTCAATTCTGCCAATTGGCCGAGGCTGATATTGTGGAAGTCAGCTCCCTGGCCGCTATTGTTCTTGGCAAAGGCGACATTTTGGTTTGAAGGGAGGAGAGGAGCGGAACCATGCCATCCATAGCTAACACATGTGGTCCCGAGAAGGATATTCTCCAGGACATTTCTGTTTTCGGCATTCAAATGCGCTGGGTCATCTCGAAGCTCAAACCGGAAAGTAATATGTCGTACTCGTGACAGGGGAGGGTGCTGAGGTGCTCATGACGCGCAGGAGAGCAATGGATTTGGGGTGAACGGTTCGTCTCCCATCTAGAACAATTATTATTAACTATACAACATTAGCGCTAGTCAGTTATTCTTCTTGATGAAGGAAATTCTGGACGCTTATATGGTAACTACATACCAATCCAAGCTTGAGGAGCGAAAGCTGACTGACTATCCGAGAAGATTTGGGAAGCTCGACCGCTGGACAGTCTCTGCCCAAACTTTCGCAGGAAGCGGTGCTCGTAATGAGCGCGATTTTCTTCCAAGACGAGGTTTCAGCTGATGGTGTGACTTTACGTCTTCTGGAAACGGAGGGAGTCGAAGCAGGCCTGGCACTTGGGAGTAACTATTGGTGAAACGAGAAGCATCTCGGGCGGTGCCCCAGTGCTTCCCAGGGGTGCATCAAAGAATGCCATATTTAGATGCGATGACCACGGCCCGTCGAGTGGATGAAATGAAGATTTACGACTGTTGACTGTTTTCGCAATGCAGTTAAGTATGAAGATGAAAAGGGGGAAAAGGAGCTCTCGTCGATGAAAATTCTCGACGTAAAAATTCTCTAGCTATTCAGCACTGGGAAGGGGATTGATGAGATGGGAGATGACAGCTATGATTTCTTTCCGTTCACCACACGAAGAGCAAAAGTTGGAGAAGAAAAACTACGCGGAAGCTACCATATACTGTGATCGGTTCAGAATTCTGCAAAAAGAAGTATAACTAACTGGTTATTGAAATTGAATGAAGTTGCGTTACTGTCAGTCCAGTCAATATCTCGCTCTTCCATAACCAAGTTATCGAAGCACCAACCACTTCCAATCCGCTCGACATCTCCCCTCAATCCTGCCTCCGAATTTATTCCTTGCTGGTGACTGTATGCGAAACATCAACCGTCTTCATGATCCCACGGCCGGTAAAAGAGTGAAGCGCCCGGTTGTGCGAATGCATCGTGCCCGGCTCGTCTGCGCGGATAGCAGTCTCAACCTTCATGTCGGACTGTGCATGTGAGGCTAAGATTTCTTGGTCGGATCCTGCATCGTTAAAACTGCCTTGGGACCCAGCTATTTTGGAGCCAGTCCCTGTCAGTGTGTCTGTTCCAGCAAGCTCGCAGTCATAGCTCCGGCTGCCATTGCGCGACATGTATTCGTTCGATATGCGGTTGAGCAGCGCGGCCAGGGATGGGAGACAGGCGCAGATTATTCCGATGCTCACTTCCGCGTTACTATGTTTGCCGATTTCATTTTAGTTACTTAAAAGCTAAAGTTGAGCGGGTTATGGTTTATTTTTGCTTACCCCCAGAGGTTGATTTGCATGAACACATAAGTCTGGTCTTTGGCGTTCCCCTTCTGAACAATCAGGACCAGTCTCACAATGCTCGACGCACAAGCCAAACCACCAGCGCCCAAGATGCCAATGACGCGGATTTTCTTCTTGAGAGACATTTGCAGTGAATGGGTCAGGAGCAGCGGCAGTACTAGAATCGTCAGGTCGCTCACGACGCTGATAATTGCATCGGCCAGAATAATCGCTCGTTCATCCAAGCAGGATCCCTTTGAATCCTGGCCCATCCAAAAGTACGAGATGGGCATGCAGATGCGGACCTTAACGATGATCGCGGGAACATAATATGCGAGCAGGACCCCAAAGTATACGTATATGAACCTTACTGTCTTGCGGTAAGGTGCGAAAACTCGGGTTAGGATGAGGAGGATGGATGCCTTCGTGAGAAATGCGGCTGGCCCGTATATGACCATTGTTCCGTACACGGTCTGTTTTTGTTGCTCGATGGATGGCAGTTTTATGTCATTAGCATCTGCGCACCGCACCCTGATGGGTGATACGATACTGTGTGTCCGCTGCTAAGTTTTTACGCACCTTGTTGAATGGGACAATGTCCGACTTTGGGACATCCCATTGGTGATACCCGCCACCATATTTACCCACTGAAAAGGACCTGAGTCAGTCTATTGAATGAAATAAACAAAATAATTCAGAGGAAGACGGACTCAGTATCGCAATGATGGAATATCCAACTCCGAGAAACTAAAAGATGCCAAGTCAGCTATTTTGCCCCTGTAGCTGAACAGACGTCGCGGATGGCCGTACCCAGGCAAGAGAACAACACCCTTTTTATATTCGTTAGCTCCTATTTGCAGCAAATTATGAAGGAGCTATAAGATCAGGACAAGCAGTTGCAGCTTACAATCTTCCCTTCCAAACCCCCTATTAACATAGACTCGAACGTACATCCGCAGCAAGAAAAATATCGACGTTAAGGAGATGCAGAGCCCCTGCGTGACGAGATTCCATACATGCAATGCCTCCTCCGGCCCTTCGAAATTGGACTCGATGCCCAATGGAGGCGCCAGAGCTGGTTCTGTTGCGGCGGCCATGGATGCCATGTTTCGGGTTTCCCCGTTGTTCCCTTCAGAGGCTACCTGGGATATACTTCTTATCTCGTCTTTACCCTCTTCCCCTTTTCTGTTCTTCCTCTTCTTCTTCTGATCCTTTCCCTCGTCGACGAAAAATCCTAAACGAACGGCGAAAAGCAAAAATGCTTTTCAATCAATAACCCTCAATCAAACCATATACTTTCGTATCAGACAAATCGTGAAAACTCAACAAACGAACTAGAAAAGGAAATATATAAAAAGAGAGGTAGGAGGGGGGGGGGGGGGGGGGGGGGGGGGGGGGGGGGGGGGGGGGGGACGTACCTGGATTTCTGGCCTGGCAGTCCACGCACCGGTCATTGCCGGGAACCGACCTAATCAATTCCTGCAAAGCTCTCTCGTTGCGCGCCTGTTGGCGTTTGCTCAGAGCAGATGCCATAGTTATGGATATATCAGGAGAGGCTTGCCCGCCGGAACAAGATGATATATAGCAAGGCTTAGTCGCCGTTGCTTGACCTCTGTCCTTGAAACAGTGTGATTTTCTTTTTGCAGTCTCTCTCGCCTCTCTTTGAACTCGGTCCGGTCCAGTCTCCGTCCACACCTAACAAAAATTCCGATATTGATCCCACGATTTCATTATCAGCGGTTAGGTTTGCCAACACGGAAATGGAAGTGGGAAAAAAATATCATTTCTCTGTTATGTCTGGAGGAAATGAAAGTGAGTCCTGTCCCCTTCTTATCTTTCATCTGAAAAGGAGGAGGAAATACCGTTTGGATCACCGTGTGTGACGGGCGTTACCGAATGAGTAAACAGATTAACAAAATCCTTTATACTTATGGCTGCTGCAGGTAAGTTTTGTACCTGTACATACCTCTCAGAACGACCCCTCTGTCCTTCTCTATGTTTGTCTAAGCGGACAAAAGTGAATATAACAAGATTCCAGGGTCTGGACACACGGATCATACATTGAAATGTGCATATTTTGTTACTTTCTGGTTGTTTCTTTCCTATTTGAAATCGATATGATCGAATTTGGCTGTGAGCTACCTTCGCTACATCGATGGTTTAACAGGGTGTTACCTCTTGTGCTGCGTTGTGCTAGAGGGGAACCCTGTGTAGGTATTTTGATGTATTTGCGCCTGAACAAGAAATGACCCTGCGTTTTGTTCCGAATCCGAATAGAATCGATGGTTAACAACACATTCCGTCTCTCCTATCATGTGCATCCGTGAGACTATGCTTAAGGGTTTTTAGAATTTTTTTCCCCTTTCCCGTCGCTATACCGTCCCAAGACTCGGCCTTCTTCTACTTTGAGGGACTCGATGGTCTGAGCTTGCACTAGATTAGGGATGTGGAGCATGTGTAATGGCAGAGGGCCGTTAATTCTGCCTGCCAAAAGCCAAGGAACCGACGGCTTCCCCTCGCGCCCCGCATTGCCCAGTCGTGTCTCAAGGGAGGAGGGAGAAGGGGGTACAGGGGCCGGCAGAGCAAGACCAATGCCTGCTGGGAAAACAGCTACAAGGAGATACAAAATAGCAGGGCCAAGGGGGTTGAGATACAAGATCCGGTGCAGCTCCGGTTTACAGTGCAAGGTCCGCCCGGGGGCCTGGTTTTGGCCGCTGTGGAGACAGAATGTTCGAGGTCCCGGGAAGTCCGGGGGGCGGCTTTGCCACTACGGGGAAGTCCGTATCTAGCTTATTTTGGGCGCCGTCATGGGGGCCCGTCTTCCGTGATTTGGGATACTTCTGAATACTGAGTGCCCGTTACAAAATGGCCTAACTGCGGAGGTGTTCTAGGCTGTACCTGCGTGAGGAGTTGTTTTATGTATTACTGCTGGTGAGAAATCCAAGGGGAGGGGACGACATTTCTAGCCTAGAACACACACAAGTCAATTGACCGAGCAAGTTGCGAGCCCCTGGGTATCTATCTGCTTGCCAACTTGAGAAAGCAACTGACAGCACTCATAACATCACAGATACATATATGCCATGTGCATCCAAATGCAATATTTTTCCAAAGACATCATTCTACTTTCTTTATCCTGCAACTGATGCCTGTTATCCGTACAAACACTCCGCCACTAATGATAGGGTTGGTTCGCTCATGTGTTTATCCATTCTCATTATAGGACTAGGACTGTCTCCAAAATAACTGGCACAATCTGCCCATCTATCTATCTATCTATATATGCATGTATATATATGTACCAGCATTTCTCCCATCCACTTAACTGCCGCCTTTTCCCAGCCCTGCCATTCAAAACTCCATCTACATACATACCCGAGCGGAGGGGGTCCTAGCATATCCCTCCCGAGAAATTGGTTATAGTTTGATGAAAACGGCATCAAACCCAGGCCGTCCGGTCAATCCGAAATTTTTGTAGCATAACCAGCCCAGACAGTCTGAATGGCAACAACTATATGGAATAAATATTTGAAAATGCACCAGGTGGGCGTCCTCTGAAACCGTTGGGCTAGTGTGCGGGATAAAGCGAGGCTGTACTGTACGTTGCTGGGTACAGGTACTGTATGTACCTAGGTATCTCCATGTACAGTACATTACAATGTATAGTAGATGATTTATAATACTCATATAAAACGATAGTTATGATAGTTATGATAGTTGGGGTTTTATGCTTGTGGCACTTTGTTTTTTTTGGTCGGGTATGCACAGTGTACAAAATCACCGGCAGGGTTCTGGGTAGATGGGGGACGCGTGGGTGGGTGGGTTTTATCCGCGGACGTACTGGGGATGTAGTTATATCTGATGATAGGTGCGTTGTTGTATTTAAGGCAGAGCAACTATTGCATATTCAGCGTCTTACTAAATGCTGTGGTGGACCGGATGATATAAAACCTATGCGCTACGCATACTATTTACTTCTGATAAGTAGATGTACAATATATATGTTTACGGCTTCGGTATATTGGATTGCAGTTAATGGTGTAGGGCAGGGCGAAGTCATAGGGCATGGTTGGCGATTTGAGAAGTGTGTAGCTGCCTAAGGTTAGAGTAACAGGAGTACTTTCGTACTGTATCTACTTGTTCAAGATTGTAGACGAGATTGGAAATCTTGCTTTAGTTTTTCAGGTGGAGAAGGGTGAGAGACACGGAGAGAACGTGGATTAATATGGATGGTATTAACTGTCAAGTCAACCTAGTGAGGGTAAAAAATATCCCGGAACGGCCGTGTAATTATTAGAATTACTATCCCTCTCCGAAAGTAAACTCAAAGCGAAAGTCAAATCATTTGTGAGTAGGCATTAATCTTGGAAATCAAATGCCAATAATTCTTCGAAAGATGCAGATAAGGAGAATGGGGATCCCGAAAAGCTCATGAAAAATTCGATAAAAAGGGGGTGGTGGGGCCGAAAGCTTATCGGATAACTCCGCATTCTCTTCCCGTTTCTGTATGACGTGTTTCAATTTAAAGCGATGAAACACACCATCGAGGATGTCCATTTAGACAACCCGATCAGAAAATCGCAATTGCGTTTGGCGGCGAAGAAACGCCACCAGGCATATTAAGGGGCACTGACGAGAGGAAGAAAGTCCATCTGCCCAGTTCTTGGCAGGTGCGCGAGAGTGCTTCGAGGTCGAAAAGTTCTCCTATATGGTAAGTAAAGTTAGCATCTTCATCAAACCCATGGAGGTGGTGATGCTCTAAAGCAAGTATAACGGGGTAGATCTGTAGATCGTGGATTCTTGATTTGCTTACCGATTGGAACTCCCCAGCCTGCAAGTAGATACTCATGCAGGAAGATATCTGGGTTCTGAGGAGGATAAACCTTGAAGCGGAAACAAACCATGTCAGCCAAGAGATCATACGCATATTTATTGTTGACACTTATAAACATGGCCGTTGTAGATCTGTTTATCGATCAGAAACACACTCACTTCCCAGCTGATAGCATCACCTGCAACGGCAGAGAATCCATTGTCCCATAGCCAACGGAGCATTTCAGTTGTAGCTTCAACGCCCGCATGTTCCGGCTTCGGGTTCACCGAGTATGCCCGTTTTTGATCATCGGTCATGACATTGTCCCACTCATTGGTCACCCCGATCCTGATGAATAGAATATCCCCACGTTTGAATGTCAGGTTACACTCAGCAGCGATCTCTAAGATATCCGATAGGCGGATTTGATGGGTTGAAAAGGTGCTATATTTAATCCCTTTCTTTGAGGCATAGGAGGCATAATCAATGAGAACCCCACGGCCTGAAGGTAAAAGGCGAAAAGAGGTACGTTAGAAACGCTTTTGCGAAGTTTCACAATGCTATATAATAGAACGCGTCAAAGAATATGGGGATCCCTACCTGTGATTCCTTGACGGGCCCAGTATTGCATCCCGATGCGATCGTTTGATCGATTGAGTATCTCACTGGCAGTTGTTCCCCCATAGAATACTCGTTCCGCAGCCTTGCCATCGGTGGCAGGCACTGATTGCGAAAAATGACGTAGTCCGTCCCACTGGCTGCTTTGTTCTTATACAACTGTCAATTAAACGGTACTCTCAACAAAGACATGCCACTTGTCAGGTAACGCACGAGGGTTCATGATGTAAACATCGTCAAAGGCAAGACCATTCAGAAGGGAGATGATATGATGCTGGCACGGTTGTCGATTCAGATTTGCCAGTTCAAGCTTCGTCATCTCCCAACCAAGGGTCACTCGCACGCCTGTTTTGATTTCTGCTGCTGCTTCGGCGACGACTGCTGGAGTCAAAAGGGAAATTTTCCCCAGCCCTTCCTCCGGGCTCCCCGGCGTGCCTACCCATACCTGGCGAGGATTTGGGAGCTCGTCGAAGGGGGTATCGAATGGCGATGTCTGGGCCATGGTTGCAAGCGTTTGTTCTTTGACAATGATATATTTGTGGTCAATGAGATATATTAAGAGTGGAAGAACTGAAAATCGAGATCGAGGTTTGTCTTAATGTCGTACAATCCCACTATGTGTAACATCATGGTGGGACACAAGGGAATCAGGCCCAGGCTGCATGCTGGTTTCGATTCAAAACAATGACATTCTCAATACTTTTTATATACTCGAGCAGGCCCTTCAAGATAGATGATGAATGAATAGTAAGATGTGTTTCCTAGGAGGTGATTAAAATGCCCTGAGGCGTGGTCCAAGCGAGAGGATGGTTGCAGAGCATCCGTTGTGACAATAAGCCCATTATTCGAATTCTCTCTACAGCAAAAGAGTACTTCTTGCCACGAGTTTTGCAAGGGACCTCTCCCGTATACAACGGCATTATACAACGGCATTATGCTTAGAGCCCTGCCACGTTAACCCGTTAGATAATAAAGCAATGGTGTGATTGAATGCGTTGAGGGTACTGTTATTGGGTTTTGCACCGTCGGCAACCGCAGATAATCATAGATGGAGTCATTCATTCGATTCTCAATGGGTCAAGAGAGAATAGCTCTACCAGCCACTGATAAATGCCGCATAAATGTATGGCCAAATCGGGAGGGGAATAGACTGCGTAGAACGGGATAATTGCATCCCTAGTACTGCATAGATGGATTTCCAAACAACGGTTAGCTTAGCAAAAAATCTGGCGAACGGAAGAAAGCATCTCCAGCGACGAGACCATCATGGTAGCATTGAACACGATATTCATTTCCAGACTGCTGTTCCCGATAGAAATTGGCGGTAAAGCGCTGAGCTGCAGTTATTTGCTTGATCCAAGTCCAGCACACCCACGTTACCAGACCAGCACGCGAGTATCACAAACTCAGGTAACCCAACAGCCTCGTGTTGGAACTGATACTCGGAGAGTTCCGGAAAGTCACAATGCAGCGTATTTCCATGAATCAAAGCGGGTTTGGAAAATAAACGACGGAAATAATGCGAACGATCGCGAGTCGGCAATGCTCCTGTGGGTGTATGATGTTGGTTCAAGCCACACCGGAAGTTTAGGGGCTGAGTTGCTGAGTCATCAGGCGCAAGACAGACAACCATCTCTCAAAAACAAACAAAAACACCGCCGACATTGCAATTGTCAGGCTTCCCGCAAATAGATTTCGAGCGGGTTTGCAGGTAACTAGAGCATTGCTTCCGATTGCTTTGGCCATCGGTCTATCCACAATTTGTGATCCGACTGGCGGGGGCATCTATCCTGGCTAATTTGACATTATGTGCGGTTCCGTCGCCGATATTGAGCCAGCCATCTGCTCCGTCAAGGCAATAGATAGATACGTTGACTGGCGTATGCACAGACTGCAAACCTCCTGTCAGGCAATACTGGCAAATTGCCTGACGCCGTCTCTACCTCCCACGCCCAGGAAAACCACTGATGGGCATGGTCCAGGTGCAAGTGAAGTTATGGAACGATATGCAAAAAGGGGGCCCAAGTTCTCACTGCATCGGAAACTTGAAACACGAAAAAAAATTGAAGACTTTCTTTCTTTGATGCTCTTCTCTTCTGTTTGCTTTTTTCTTGTCTTTTCTTTTCTTTCTTCTCTTGTGAACATTCAATTGCGAATTTTCAGGTTGGCAGTATGGGTATGTGGTCCAGGCTTGCGCGGTAAAGGAATACATCCCAAGGCGGTGCAATGGCTGACCACTGATTACACAGAAACTCGTGGCTTTGATGACCATGTATATTGTAACTTCTGACAGTTACTAGGTTTTTCTTTTTATTTCCAAATCCGTCTACATATGGGGTTCCCTGCTATTCTTGGAGGATGGTTGGTCTTACCAGCCAAGTCTAATGTTGCGAATGTATAGCCCGATACTGCCAACGTCTATTCATCAATTATCTCCCTCTCGTGCATTCTAAATGGTTCTCACATCGGGTTCTGACAAAATCTCATTCTTGCTTTTCTTTTCCTTTTTCCTTTTTTCCTTGGTCCCTGGCATGGTGATCTTGAAGCTCTGCTCGGGTATTGCAAAGCGCAAGCAGGAGAGACATATCCCGTACTACATCTCAACTTCCTTGATTCTTTAAAACAGGCTGCGATTGCCTGTGTTCTTATTATTCTCTAGAACATTGTTCTTCACTTTCTTTTGAGTGGACCTCTCGGGCTTTTGTTCTGTTGGCTTTCTTCCTTGTTCATGTCCCCACTCCTCTCCCCTTTCCCATGGTATTTAAGTTTTAAGACCTTTCCTTCTCCCTCCCACTCACTCCAACTTCACTAATCACTAATCTCTTCAACCTTGGGCTCAAAATGGCAAATTTCGGGGCGCAGACCAGTCGATATAATCGATTAGTGATAGTGTTCGTTGCTCTAGGGTCCTTCGTACGTGATATTGTCTTTCCCTGATATCCCAGCGCTTCACTATATTTTCAACGCTGGCTTGAGCTAACCACTTTGCCTTGGATGTCCTTTAGACATATGGCTACTGTGCTTCTGTCATAGGCAGCACTATTGGTCAACCTGGCTGGTACGATTTTTTTAAGCTCCCATTGCAGGGCCAGCCTGGTTATACCACGGTCACGACCAATGCGATTGCTACTGCGAACGGAGTCTTTAGCGCTGGAGGCGCCGTTGGGTCTCTGTTTATGATGTGGTCTTGCGAAGCTGTAGGTCGCAAAGCCAATATCCAACTTGGGTCGTTCCTGGCTGTACTTGGCGGTGCTCTACAGGGAGCGGCAGTTAACTTGAAGTATGTCTCACTATTTTAGCATCAGTGACAGCTCATAACTAACTTTAGAGATAGGATGTTTCAAGCCGGTCGATTTGTCTCCGGTACTGCAATTGGAATTCTCGTCACCGTCTGTCCAATGTATCTCGCAGAGATGTCGAGCCCCTTGGTACGTGGCTGGTTGGTGGGACATCATCCAATATTCTTGGTCTTCGGCTACATGCTCTCCAGCTGGGTTGGCTATGGGTGTTACTTTGCAACATCAAAAAGCCCCACTTTCGCCTGGCGGTTCCCTCTGTGCTTGCAGACTCTAAGCCCCCTAGTATTGCTGATAGGGTCCCCTTGGCTTCCAAGATCGCCTAGGTGGCTAATATCAAAAGGGAAACTTGATGAAGCCTGGGAGGTCATTCGTCGACTACGGCAGTCAAAGGATGATCCAGATAACTTAGTGGCAAAGGAGGAATTTATCCAGAGCAAAGAACAGCTCAAACTTGAAGCCGAAAAGCTTGCTGCCACAGGCCATGGTGTGTGGACTGCTGTGTTCAAGAAAAAGTCATACAGAAAGCGGATGGCCATCGGGTTTTTGACGCAGTGGGGTGCAGAGTTTGGCGGCCCCCTGATTATTGTGAGTTTCGCCCAACCTCGCAAACTTGCTCTACTGGCTACGGTTCGTTGCTAACACCACGTTTAGAATAACTATGCAGTACTGCTGTATCAAAATCTAGGCATGACCGGCCATATGCCGCTTCTCCTTAGCGCACTATGGTTAACCACTGCAGGCCTTATTTACAACCCTGGCGGGGCATGGTTGCATGATAAAGTGAACTCTCGAAGAGGCATGTTTCTTGTTGGTTTCATCGGGATCGTCGTGACGACATCGTGCTTAGCAGCTATGACCGCCAGGTATGCCGGCACACTCAATCGAGTTGGCAATGGTTTGGGGATTTTCTTCATCTTTTTGTATCTCGCGTTTCAAGGGTGAGTTTGTCGTGATCCTTCGTGAAATTTATCAACTAATCACTCATCTCAGTACCTTCTGTGACACTACCATGTACCTATACGTGTCTGAAATCTTTCCCACCGAGATTCGTCCAATTGGGATGGGCTTTTCCCTCTTCGGCCAGTTCGCATGTAAGCAGGCGCTTGAGGATACACAAGCTCATACAGCCTTAGCAAACTCATTTACTAACGATTGCGCAGCGACGATCATTCTTCTCCAAACCGCTCCAATAGGATTTGCCAACGTAGGCTGGAAGTACTATCTCGTTATTATTTGCTGGTCGGCATTCTTCATCCCAGGTAAGTTAGGATGCCCATTTCTGTTAACGAACATCTTACCATTCGACCCGCACCAATGAAAAATCATTTAGCGCAGAGACGGAGAAGCGTACTGACACGAATGAATAGTTATCTACTTCTTCTTCCCCGAAACTGCCCGTCTGACGTTGGAAGAAATCGCCAAAAACTTTGGAGAGGAAGTTGCGCTAGTCACTCCACATGCAGCAGATGAAGAGAAAAGAGCGCTCGACCACAAACTTCAGAGTGCTGGTGTGACAAGATCGACAACTGCAACCTCTCAGTCGGATTCGGATGCTGCAGAAGCTGCTGAACAGTGAGGTGACACAATGTGATACAGGGGGTTTCCCTGCATTATCCTGTTTGGCCCCTTCTTATATTGCTCAATCAACCGATTTTTTCTTCTTTGGTTTCCACTATGGCACGAATGGCGGTTGGCTGGCTGCCGTGGCCAGATACATAGTTGCTAAATGCTGCCGCCTCCCTTGTGCTGTCCCCGTTGCGCTTGTCGTTGCAGTTGTTGTTTTTGGTGAGTGTGAAGGTGGTGATAGTAGCAGTGGGGGTTGTTGGTGTTGTAGCCTATCCTGTTCTGACTAGTATGTCTATTTATACATTGGAAGGTAAAGCGGATGGCTATAATCTACACTAGGTGGTGTTTGTTTTGTGATAAGACTTACCAAACTTTACACGCATATTTTACGGAGTAGACCGAATCATATTCTAGAACGCTAGACTGACAATATATGCAGAATGACGCATGTTCGACTCCCATGATCTTTCATTCCCGGGTCATCATCCCCTGCACGCCTAGTGGTCTATGCTAGGAGGTTCATGTCTATATCCTGTACATGGCAAATGTTGCCCATATCCAGATAGAGATTATAAGATTCAGATATCTATCTACACATGGAAGAAAATAATTTCATCTTGTATGAGGCTTCGTCTCAATGTTATTTACATCTAGTGTTTAGTGAGTAACCAACACAACGTGCGCAAGCACCCGCTGACTATGTGTGTTCTCCTGTTCACTTTTCCCAAACATAATACAATGGCAGTCTGAATCAATTCTGTGAGATCTAGACTGGAGTCTGCTGTACATGTTGGTACTCTGTCATCCGTATATACGTCCTAATATACATCAAATCAAGCAGAACAACAATGTAGTGCTTTGTTTGTACTATACCTAGGGTATGACTGACTATATACCAAAACTCCTTTACTTACCCCCAAGTATGTAGTTGGATTTACATTGTGGCATATATCATCTGTATTTAAGTTCAGTTCATGTACAGTAGATATATGTGCTACTCTGAATATGCAGCCACTGGATCCCTGAAAAGTGATGTATTGTTTATTTATTTGTTTTCTTTTTTTCTTTTTTTCTTTTCTTTTTTTCATTGTTGTACATGGACAGTAATAAGGGTGTAGAAGCTCCGTATGGTAGTGGACTATTCTGTCAGTTGCCAGCTAGGAATGTTGACCGGATGGAGGATTGCACGGCATATCTGAACGTTGAGACACTGGGAGATGCGTGGGTGCGTTTACCCATTTAGAGTAGCTAACTAACTGTGTTGTTTAAAGCTGGTGTTGGTTCCATGCATTTTCTTATCACCTGCATACTGATTTCACAGCCTAGATTGCGGAAAACTATATTGTTGCTTAATGACTTTATTCAAAAAGTTCTTGTATTTACCAACTGTCACCCCCTATCTGAGATTCTATTCGTATATGAACATCAGAACTAGAATTGTCAACATAGTGAGAACAAGATCTTACATATACATGTACACGTACATACCAGCTGATAAAGAATTTTTTACATTCTTGACCATTATCTTATGATAGATATCTGAAGATCTCTAATACTAGACTTCTCAGCAGCTATATGTGTAATACTCTTTTTAACTAAGATTATGGCAATAATCAACAGAGTAATCGGATAAGATTAATTAAAGACTGCTCTATAGTAGGACTGTGAGAATGACCGGGGACATAACTCTCCCATTTCCGGAATGGGCACCATTTACTTTCTTTGGAATCAATGGGGTTAAGAGGTAAATGATTAAAAAGAACCAATACGGAGTATGTATGTACTTTGCATTATGTATAATAATGATATTAAATATATAACAAGGGCACAAGGGGGTGATTTAACAAAGGAAATAGTTATCTATTGAGTTACAAGAAGAGAACAAAGCCAGTCCGGCGACACAAACACCACATAATAAAGGAATATAATAAACTGCCATTGTTGATGAAACCGGAAGAGGTCGAAAGGGGATTGCATGCATATTATGAGGGCCGACATGGGGCAAAGGACAGAGACAATCCCCTCTCAACTCCTCAGTTCAGCGTCAGCCCTAGAGAGGAAATAATCCCTTCCTTTCAGGAGCGCCACAAGCCATCCCCATACAACAAAGAACCAAAGCTGGCCCGTCCCTGTCCGCGCGCCAATTGGCACGAGCATGAGGACCTTATCGCTCGCTGAATACTGGGGCCTCTTCCCTTCTGATTTCTCAATGTCTGCTTTGAGATTGCCGACTAGAATAGGGACTTGTCCGGCAATTGTCAACAACATGCGAGGCGCGTGAGTGGTAATGTCACCAACCGCATAGATGGGCAATTTCTCACTATCTTTCCCGTCTTTCTTCTGGACGCGGAATTCGGCATCAACTGGAACCCACCCCTCGCCTGTTTTTAGGTCGGCGGGGACGAAGTCGCTATTGGGAATGACGCCTGTAGTTGCGATGTATGCGTCCGCGGTGAGTGTCTCACCGCCTTCCAATGTTATAGCCCATTTTTTAGAGGAGGGATCTTGCGAAGCGCTGGTGACAATGGTGGATGTACGAACGTTGACACCTAGGTTGGAGAGGATATCATGTGCTTTCTTGCTGGCTGCAGGTTTCAGGCCAGGTAGAATTCGATCTGTCTGTGTTAAGAGGGTGATAGATTTGTCCTTTTTGTCTTGGAATGCTTCCCCCAGCTCTCCGCTAAATTCAACACCAGCAGCACCAGCTCCTCCAATGATTATGGCTTTGGCTTCTGCTATAGTCTTCTGCGTTTGCTCAATGGTGGTTTGGATATCATCTGATCCTGTTGTTTTAAAGGGCGCAAGAATGCTGTCTTGGCCCATAGTCGCGGAAGTAGTACTTCCAGAAGCTATAACGAGATAATCGAAGGAGATGACCAATTCTCCAGGTTCCTTGCCCTCAGATCCTGTGGCGGCGACGGTGACAGTTTTCCCACCCACGTCTATTGATTTTGCGGCTCCCTGAACAAACGAGACAAGTTCCGCATCGTACTCCTGGAACAATTCCGGAATGGAGAGAATATACTGATCCGGTTTGAATGCTTCTGGTTTTGCTAATATGCGGGGAGCTGCGATGTTGAAGAAATGATTTGATGAAGGGTTTACTAGGATGACCCTCACATCTGGAATGCTCTTCAGGATGGCGTGCGCTGTTTTAACCCCGGCCCATGAAGCGCCGATGATAACGATTGATTTTGTGGGTGCCATTGGCAATACGCTAAATTCTATAATAGAACCTTCGGAACGGATGCAGGGGCAGATGTGTGTATGGTTTGCGACGAGGTGAATCAAAAAAAGAAAAAGAAGAACAAAAATAAAAGGAATTGGGGGGGAAACGATTTGCAATGTCAATTGAAGGTTTGGCCAGTTCGATGGTTATAAGTCTGACTGAAAAACGAAGATTATCAGCCTGTTCATATATGCTGGTCCAAACAAGAAGAACTTTGTATGACAACGTGCCAAGCTTTTGATGTGGAGCTGCGATCGAATTTTTAGTTTGCATCGGTGCTTTTTAGTTACCGAGGTAATTTAGCGCCGGAGATCAAGAAGAAATTGCTTAATTCTCTTATTTCAAGCCCGATCCCTTTCGCATCTATCGCCGTGAGCGACGAATCCATGATGAACCCGGTATTTCGCCTGCCAAGGCCGACTCTTCGGGACTGGATTTGTCAACCTCTCCACTGGGCTTAGAAATCCATATTCTGCACGCTGTTTACTTGAACAAAATCAAGCAAAGTTTAAAGTTTGCAATTATTTCATATCGGAGTTCGCCCCGCCGTGATGGGACCGCCTCATGGCCACAGACTTCCATCGCAACGAGCTACGGAGAATTTTCTCAGATTTTCTTTTGGCGTCAAAATTTCGGCGGAAGGCTCATCGTCATGAACTTTCGATAAATTGTGCTTGTCAATGTTTTTCCGATTGAGATCTGGCAAAGGCTCTATCTATCCCTGCTCGAAAACTGAGCAGTAGGACTAGCTGGTCAGATTTGTGAAGAATATAATTTCCTAGTATAAGGGCTGTGTTGCTAAATGACATGAACAGCAACTTTTCGTGCCTTGTCGAATTAACTCGAGGTCCGGCCGCGTGGGTATCGGCGCCCAGAACACGTTGGCCCGCATCTCATTCCACTGACATTATTCCGAAGGTAGTTGGAACTGATTTACAACACCAGTGCCGAGACTGTTATGGTTCTATCGCCGTGATGTAGGCAAGTTGTATCAACTTACCACACCACACCATAGACATTACGGGGCATTGGGAACTGCCAGCAACTGCTGGCTGACAATGTCCGTAGGGCACGTTTCTTCACTCTAGGGAGAAATTTCTGCGTCACTTCGTATTAACAATCTGTCTTGCATATACCATGGGTAGTTTTCGGAGGAAAGTAGAAATAGAAGGTCACCAATTTCGCGTGTTCAACTGTAAGCACATTTTGACTACGCCATAGTAGGTGGGAGTCGATATTACGCCCCCACACATCGATAAAGTCGAATACATTGCCATTGAGAAGGTTGCGATCTTCGGGGAGAATACCAACGAAGTAGGATTACTTCCCTAAGTCAGCTTTCAACCGTAATGTTGAATAATTGATTGATTCATGTCTGTAAAGTGAGGGCATCAAATTGGAAGGGTGGGTAGAAATTCCCCTGCCAGGAAATTCCTGGCTTTCTCAATCTATATAGTGAAGCCAAAGGGTGAAAAAAGTAAAAATAAAAATACAAAATGCTTCCGCCGCTGACCCTGTAGTGGAAAGTTTGGAAGGTTCATCATCCTTTTCACAGGTCGGAGGCGCAAAGAAAAATCAAGAGCAAAGGTTGGATTATGGCTGTTTTAGCTCGGCGGTAAGGGTGGGGCCTTCTAACTAGTTCACGTTAGACTCACCTTTTAAGCTTAACCTAGATCGGAAGAGCCGCCCGTCGCCTTATTCTGACTCCCAGCGAAAACCAGACCCAATAATTAGGATTACTTATGCGGCTACAGTCAGCCAGCAGCATCTGCGTTGTCGCAATGAACAGGAACATGCCAAGTCTTGCGTGCTGTATGCCAATGCCCTGCTCCTTGCTGCTGATGCCCCAACTTTTCTCATTATGAAGCAGAGAAGAGTCGCCTGGTTTTCGCTCAAATATTCTTGGGGGCCCCTAGCTTTTGGCGAACGGAGAAGATTTATTACTTGGAACTCGTTGTGAAAGCTATATAGGCGCTGGGCTGATTCAGCATCAGGCCTTGCAGCCAGGAAACTGCTCACCATGCTTCCTACCACGCGGCAAGCTCCTCGTCAGCAAGGGATTCAAGTCGTCATATATCGTGGCAGATACTACGTGCAAAAGATTTGCGCAAATTCTGACGGCGCATATAGTCCAGATATCCTTTATGCAATACCTACAGATAAGGTGAAATATATCAGTAGGTTATATGCCAGCTTTCTTGAAGCCTAACCGAGGATTCACAGAACGCAAAGGCTAATCCGAACGACTACTTTGATACTATAGTTTGGCTCAAAGAGAGGCGGCAAGAGTATGCTGCGAAGGAGAAACTGCTCGAAAAATTCGTGTTTACCCTGGATAATACCCAACCCCGTGGCGCCGAGTATGTAAGGCGGAAACTTCGAAAGGTTGGCCTTTACCTCTTACCATCGCCACTCCCTCCCAAACGTTGCGGCAGCTATCCTGTGCTTTTCGCAGTTGACCTAGACATGCAAGTAGTATCTTTTGGGCCTACGATACATCTCAGCCTGAGCAACTTTCCCAAGGATCGTGACAAATTCTTTGCTGCCCCTTCTGCTCCCTCCTTTCGTTGGCCATGCCTCCCAATCGCAGCACATTACCTCATACCGTTTCCATCGACCGTGCCGGTTGCATTGGAATGTGATCTTGGCAAATATGAGACCAAGTATCGCGCAATTCCACTTTCACCCAGAAGATGGTTATCTACCGACCTTGGCCTATTTTGGCCCTTTCATGATCTGGCGTTTTCCAAGTTCAAAAGAGTATATTCTCAACTTATCTCTCAAGAATACATCAGGTGGTCCCCACTTAGTTTCATGTTCCGGGAACTTGGATATGCAATCATCTCTTTTGCATCCGGGAGAGTGTACTTTCGGATCGAGGAGTCGACAGACCACCACCCAGTAAATGAAGCTTCTTGGCCGTCCGAGCTTGGCTTTGGATACCATCTAGCACGTCATCTCCCAGGATCTGCCCCTGAGGAAACAATTTATTGGTTTGATAATGTCCTAGTCAGCTTGGTTCCGGAGGTTCCACAACAGAGGCACATCTATATCGACAAGACTGTCAGCTTTGGGCTTCAGCAAGGAAAACTTGCCTTCCAAGCCATTTTACTGTCTCTATCAACCGTGATACTTGTTGACGTGGAAGATGTAGATGGAATCCCGGTGGTGAAACACACAGAGCCCCTCGAGTTATTCGAGAACTGTAAAGGCCCAGCCATTTCTTCGCCCGAGTCATCCCTCCACACTTCGTTGGGCAAACTTCAGATATCTCTGCCACTGTCTAAGAGCAAAGAAAGCTTCAGGGCGCTCTCGAACTTCTTCACAACCGCTACACTCCGCCGCCTAAAGCCTCATGGTCCGGAGACCCAGGGCCGCCTGCCGAATGAACTCTACTACATGATCCTTGACTACACCGACAACACCACATTCTTAACATGCGCGAGGGTCTCGTATCTCTTCCGCACATACTGCCTTTCAAAAATACGCATCTGCGAAAAGAATAAAAATAACAATCGCGATATCTGCGACACAAGCAGTCCGATCGACACGTGTACCCACCAAATCACCGAAATTAGCTCCCCACTGTGCCTGACGGTACAAAATAGAGCAACCGGTGAGTATATAAAGTGGTGTCTATCAAAGATGTCTCCGCCACCTTGGTCTCCCAAACCAGAAAAAGAGTTGTGCTTGGTCCCTATGTTTGGGGAGCCAAACCGACTTAGCGAAAGCCAGGAAGCTCTGAATATTTTCTGGAAGGTAGATGAGTCATAGGGGCAATGTTCTTCCCTTTATTTCTGCTTTCCTTTTTATGTCGGGATATTACGTTTTCGATACCTTATGCTGTGATCCTTTTTTCCGGGGTGTGTTTAGCCACACATTGTATGTTGGCGTGGTTCATAGTTTGACTTTAGAAACGGGGTGGGTGTGAACCAGGGATGTAAGCAAGAAAGGGTTTCTAGATCAAGCTGGACAGGTTTACCAATACTGTCTCACCACGAAGTAATGAGGTAATGAACAATACTGCGAATCGTTGATTCTGCGTCACAATCGCGATCGCTACTTTAGGTAGTTGCCATTAGGAAAGTAGTAGAAGCAATGATATCGAGATATGATGATCAGGTGGTTTTTGAGACCGTTGAGACCCTGTCAAGCCCAATTTCTCTCAGCCCTAGATCTGGTAAGTTCGTCTATCAGGAAATTATCAATAGGGGACATAGGCTAGGTTGAGCTAGCCGTAACCGCTGCCCAGCAGAAAATAAGCTCGAGATGAGTTTCAGACTGGATGGACTGGAAGCTCAAATGTTGATTTTGAAATGCCATCATTTTAATATCTAAGAATCTGAGAACGGCCCTACCATCACACCAAAGAGTAAATTCAAATTAGAGAGGTATGGAAAGTTAGTCTCACATTTATATAACTAACTGCTACTCAATATCAACTCCAGAACAGATAATTAACTAAATATATTATTAAGTGGAATAAATGAAGCAACTAAATCACCACAACAGAAAACAC